>CAJNIZ010041535.1:7725-52416 GCA_905231905.1 Symbiodinium pilosum
ATAGGAACGGAATAGTGCATGCAGGCCCAGGGTTTAGGGTTGTTTATAGCCCTAAGGATCGGGATTGGCCCGGCCCCCCAAACAACTTTTCCCGAACTTGATTAGGCCCCCCGGTTTATTCAGAGCCGGACTTGTTTGGGGGGGGGGGGCTTTATAATCAGAACCCCCCATTAAGCCCAAAACCCTCACCCTCCAAGTAGCCTGCAAAAAAACAATCCCTGTAGGTGGTAGCTTCCCAAAATAAGGGGAAACCCAGTACAAACCATCGAATACGATTATTTTCCTGGATCTGGGGATCCGCAAAAAAGCTGCCAAACCCGTAGACTTTATAGGCCCTCATAATGTCATATGGTGCCTACTGTAAACAGTGAGACCCCAATATAGACTCCAAAACATTATAATCCTTCTTATGGGGATCCCCAAAAAAGCTACCCCTGATTTTGGGAAACCATAAACACCATAAATCCCTTTATGAACCCTATATAAAGCAGTTTACCCTAAACCCTTATTTAAACCCTATATAACCCCTGCAGTTTCCACTTTCTTTTCCATTATCCCCAATATAACCCTCGTACTACGCTGAACCCCTATATAAACCGTATATAACCCCTAATATTACCCAGGTCAACCGCGAAGCCATGGCCGCGAGCGCCGCGGAGCAGTGAAAAGCATTCACTTCCAAACGTCCTGCTCACTTGATGAGTGCGAGGTTTATATGGCAGTTTCCCAAAATTAGGGGTACTTCTTTGGGATCCCCAGAATAAGGATTATCATATTTTTGGCTCTATATTGGGATCCCCCTGTTTAGGGAAAGTACCTATCAAGTCTAATTGCGGGCTAGGGATCCTGGTTCAGAGCACGCAAGGTCCTCGTGGGTCGGCTGAGGAACAGGGTATCTGTTTGTTTGGGGTCAAGATGGGGGTTTCCCAAAATGCGGGCGCTATGATGATTACAAGAGGATTGTAGGCACTGGTTCGGGGTTCTGGTTTTGACTGAAGAGAGCTCTGCAGCGCGTCCGCCTTAGATATTCGGCTTTTCGCTGGCAGCCCTGCTAGTCAAGATCCCCATGTAGTGAGCCATGCAAACAATAATTCCTGTGTGATTTTACGCAATGTACACCGCGTATCATCTTTCCATGATCCCCGTGATGTTGCACGCTGGTTTTGTAGACCCCCCAGACAACATGAGGGGGCAGGAACTTACAGGTAGTGTTGCAATGAAAGAAGGATGCTTTAGGAAAACAATCAGCACAAGGAACAAAGCAGCACACAAGAAAACAATATTAGTCATACCTAAAATGATATGTGGTGTCGAGGATTCAGCTATATAAGATTTCTGAGGGCTTGGTGGTGCTGGAATTGAGGACTAAGGCTGGGGTCGGCGGATTGAATGGACAAGGAATTGTACAGCCTGTGATGATTTTCTGCTTGAGGATGTCTTGGGGTCTGCTGAGGGCTGCTGAGCAATCCAACACCACTGAAACTAGAGTTCCAGGGTTTAGGGTAGATGTGTTTTCTAGACTTGCTGTATGGGTCTCCAAAGAATGGTTACTGATGAACGAGGGCTTTGCTGGCCTCTTCCCCGAGCTGATTTGGCCGATCAGCTAGGTAGTCAGAAATAAATGAAGCTACGGGACTGGAACCCACCATTGTGCTGGTGAGTGCTAAATCAAGACAGAAAAGGGTTTGTTAAGGCGACTTGCAGCTGAAATAAGTAAAGTTCAAGGGCCTCCAGAACCGAGGTCCCGGAGGTGCCAGAAAATAGGGTCTCCAAACACTAGCCTGTATTGAGGGAACAAAGCTCTCCAAGTTCAAAGGGAGTTGATCATTGAATTTTGAGGTTCAGCACCAGGGAAGCCCATGAAAGCTGCCTGCCTTGCAAGATTTGGGTGCTGAGGCCCTAGAGTGAAGCTGTTGGAGGAAACGGCCCAGAGGAAGAAGAAGGGTCTGTGCACAATTCATCCTCATTCTTCTCCTCTGAAGCCTTCAACCCCGTAGGGAGTAAGGAAATATCACCCCTATGTATACCTTATATAATGTATTCCCATATTCCCTAATCCAGACCCTAGATGCCATATATGGTACCATATATTCCTTCATTCCCTACTGTAGGAACCCGTAAGAAACGGAGGCCGATGACCCTCAGGGCGGCCTTGGGCCATGCATCGCAAAGCTGCCGCCGCCTGCGGCGGTGCTGCGCGGCGCAGCTCTGCAGTAGCCGCCTCTCGAGTAAGGCAGGGTTTAGGGTTTAAGGCGGGGTTTTGGGGGTCTGGGGTGTGAGGTCGAGCTTTTCAGGCGCATAGGAGGGGTCTACAAAAATGGTTGCAGCATTGCATAGACATGGGCTTGGGCAGTTTGAGGGCGGCTAGGGTGCTTGTTGTCTACGCGGGTTTAGCTTCAGGGAAGTTGGGGTTCAGGGCTCCGGGAAGCAAAAGCTGCCGGCATTTCTGTAAAGGTTTGTACTCAAGGCTCATCATTTTGATGGTTTGCTTGGGAATCAATTGGGTACTGCCCCCTCACTAACAGTTGGATAATAACTATAACAGGGTTATATATAGCCCTTAATATGTCCCCTAATATAGACTGTTACTGGCAGGGGGCAGTACCCAAGGAATCAACTTGTTAGATTGCAGGACGAGTTTCTGCGTGCATTGGGGCCTATCGCACCAATATCTCTTGCTTGACAGGACCGCGCCTACATGGACCTTAACAGTAAGATCCAAGAGGCCCCGAAGGGGACGGTCGTCCTTTACCCAGAAAAGAACTCCTGACCAACACTGACTAAACATCTCAGCATCTGGGGAACCCCAGGCTGAACCCCAAAATTATAAACCCTAATTCCTAAAAAAACTACATCTTCAGGAAAAGATTGACTCCCACGTCAAAGTAACCTTTTCATATTTCCCCCTATCCCGCATGATAACACCCCCCATTGCCTAAGAATGCGTACCTGCCAAGATCGTATCAGGTGGGAATTATGGTAGCTTCCCAAAATAGGGGGACCCCAATATGGATCCCAAAATACTATAGTCCTCATCATAAGGACCCAAAAAGGTGCCCCCAATTTTGGGACACTCCATTATGTATTATGAGGAGGTTGGAAGGTTTTGTGCTAGGAGACGGGATGATCAGAATCCCAAACCTCAATTTCGTCTTGGACCATCGTTTGTATCATGTCCTAGTACAGCTAGCAGGAAGAACAAAATCACAACAAGCCAGCAAGCTCCAGCAGGTAGTCCAGCAAACGCAAATCGTTCTTTCAGCAAATTTGGCTCTTTGTATATAATTGCCTCTATCACGTCCACACTGTCAACAGCCTTTGCCAAAGGTTTAAGTGAATCGGAAAGGACAAACTGCGCGCGCTTTTGGGTCGAGGATCTTGGACGCAGAGCTCGCCGTGGAATGCGGCTACGTCAGGCTGTCTAAAAAATACAGAGGTCCTCTTCCCAACAAGCTTTCATCCCTTAAACTAAGCCTTAAACCCTAAAACCCTAAAGAAACCCTAGAATTCTACACCCTACACCCTAAAACCCTGAACCCAGGCAAGGGTTTAGGAGCAGGAGTTCTAGTGAGCTTTGAGATTCAGAACCCTGAAATCTGAACTGAACAAACGAACCCCAACCTTGATACAAGTCCAAGAAAGTGGACCCCGGCCAAGTCCTATAATGGCCTTATATATACCCAGACGCCCTAAAGGATCCAAAAAATGGAACCCCCCCAAAAATGGCTCCATGATTACATTGGGGAACCTAGGGGATTATTGAGGGCTTCCATTTTTGGGATCCTTTAGGGGGTCTGGGCAGGGGGTATAATATAGGGTTACATAGGGGTTACGTAGGGGAATGGACAAGAGAATGGAAACTACTATGTAGGGTGTAAGGATTTTGGTTTTAAGGGTTTAGGGTTTAGGGCCTTTCCAGCGGATACACTTCTTTATAGTATCTGCTGACAACCCAGGAACCATGCACTTTTACAGTGAGACTGGACCTTATTGAATTGTAAACATCCTCGTTTTTAGAATGGGCCCCTACCTGCTTGCTGGGTCCTATCAATGAGCCCTTGGCCGATTTTGGTTGGGTTTTGAAAGTTTCATAAGGTATATAAGAACCATATACGGACCCCAGGATTTAAGGGCCCATACTATGGGCCCATACACACCACCCTTGGCCCTAAACCCTGAAACCCTTAACCCTAAAACCACCTTCTATTCTGGTACTTTTAAAAATATAACCCCTATATATAGCCTATTATACTATAGTAGTTGCCATTTTCTTTTCCATTATCCCTAGATAACCCCTATATCCCTCGTGTATCGGCTGTTGCTAAAGTTGCCGTCCCCATTACTTCAGCTGCTGTGTGCGCCAGTGGACTGCTTCACGCCAGGACCTCTCCACCTGGGAATTATCATAGGATTTAAGGTTGAAGGCTAAGGGCTTAGAGTTTACGGTCTAGGGTTTTAAGGTTTAGGGTTGGGGGTTTAAGGTTTAGGGTCTAGGGTTTTAAGGTTTAGGGCTTAAGGTTTAGGGTTTATGGGGTTCAAGCTTTAGCTGGACCCTACACCCTCAGAACCCTAAACCGCAAACGCTCAGGACCGTAAACCGGAAATGCTACACCCTCAGGACCCTAAACCCAACAGGCCCAGAACCTTAGACCCTAAAAGCTCTAAATGACCCTAAGAACTCTAAACCCTAAACCCAAACACTAAGAAGTCTAAACCCTAAAACCTACCCCTAAGGACGCTTTTTGGAGAAGCCGACAGACACCTCCTCTGCTGAGAAATCTTTTGGCCGGAACCTGGCTGTCCTGTTCTTGCCTGGGTCGGAGGGAAGGGGTTTGGAGGTTTAGGGTGTAAGGTGGGCGAAGGTAATGTAAAACCGCCACTAGTTATTTGCTGACTACCAATACTACTTAGGGTTGAGGGTTTGGGGTTTAGACTTGCTGTCACTTGCATGGCCGAAGCAGCACTGCAGCACAAGAATTTAGGGATTCATTTAAGGTTTAGGGTTTAGGTTGGAGAATCGAGTGGAAGAGACAATTGGAAATTACATGGAAGCCGGGTATTGACAAGGATTGTATAATGCAGGAGTTTTAATAAGCCAATGGCTGCACCCTTTGCGTTACTTCAAAAAGGAACAAATGAAAGTAGCATTAGCGCCTGTTTAATGCAAGCTTCTTAATAATGCTGTCTGATTATAGTCCCCCTTAAGTAGATAGAATATGGTTTTGGCTATATCATAATAGGATCCCCAAGTACGCCATATTCCCTAAACCCTATATGGCAAGGGACAGGCCGTTTAGGCTCCAGGTTTAAGGTTGCCCCGTAAGCCGCCTAGGACGTATTAACCCCGAGCAAGATTGCTGTGCGTTTAAAGGGTGCTGCGGAAAGAAGGTACTGAAATTCTAAGGTTGGAACTCTGGGCCCCTTGTATGGGTCTAGGGTTTAGGGTTCAGGGCTTTGGGGTTAGGATGCTGGGTTCAATGTATACCCATTGTTAGAACCTAAGAAGCATGTAGGGCAATGTAGGGGCCCAGTCTAGGGGCCCATGTTTCAGACCTTAGACTGGAACTCTGAACCCTAAACCCTGAACCCATAAAACCTTAAATCCTAAACCCATAAAACCCTAAACCCTCCACCCATAAAACCTTAAATCCTAAACCCATAAAACCCTAAACCCATAAAACCTTAAACCCTAAACCCATAAAACTCTAAACCCTGAACCCTAAACCCCAAACCCTGAACCCTAAACCCCGTAGACAACTGTGTCTGAGCTGCCTCGTATGCTGCACTGGGCGCGCCAGCATTGCTCGCCCAGAGTCCAGGTAACTCCCTTCTGCGGGCCCATCGGCTCGAAGCGCCTCTTAGGGTTTGGGGTTTAAGGTTTGGGATTCAAAGTTAGGGTTTGGGGTTTAGGGTTTAAGGATTATGGTTCAAAGTTTTAAGGGCTAGGGTTCAGGTTTTAAGGATTAAGCTTAGGGTTTTACAGTTTAGCTTTTACCTTGCACCCCAGACCTACGGCGTAGTAGTCTCGACCCATGAATTGCCAGGTAGAACCCATTGAACTTTCGGTGAATGGGGTTGCAGCCAGATTTCGGCGTATAGTAGTTTTCAGGCTATTTAAGGTTCCATCCACGAACCCTAAACCCTTATCACTACAGCCTACCCCCTTAACATTTAAGCCCTCAAATTCGGGTGTAGCATGAGTTTCGGCCTAGGTATTCCTAAAATTACAATTACTAGACCCCAACCGCTAAACTCTAAGCCCTCATATTCATTAGGGTTTAGCATGGGTATAGTCGCCCTTCAGTAGATAGAATATGGGGATCTTATCATAATATACCCAAAGCCACATTCTATCTACTTAAGGGGGACTATAAGGTCTAGGGTTTTCCCTGAACCCTAAACCCTAAACTCTGAACCCTAAACCCTAAACCCTAAACCCTAAACCTGGTTCTAGCGCCTCAGCTCGGAGAGCGTGGTCACTGGCACCACCTGAGACTGCTAGGGCTCTGCGGTTGCAGATGCATCTGGGTTCAGGGTTTAGGGTTCAGGGTTTAGGGTTTAGGGTTTAAGGTTTAGGGATTAGGGTTTAGGGTCTAAACTCCTAGTATCCCCCTGAATAATGGAGAATCAAATGGAAAAGAACATGGAACATGAAATGGAAACTGGGTTTATATTGGGGATCATAGGGGTTATAGTCTAAACTCCTAGTATCCCCCTTAATAAGCCCTATAGTAGTCCCCTATATAATCCCCTAGATAACCTTCCCTTAAGGAGTTTAGACTATAGCTCATGTGGGTTTAGGGTTTAGAGATTAGGGCTCCGTGATCCCCAAACCCTGAGCCCTTTGGGTTTGGGGTTTAGGGTTTAAGGTTTTGAGTCCCTGGGTTTAGGCTTAGGGTTGGGTAGCTTTAAGAGCTTTAAGTGAGGTAGGAGGTAGGCTGACTAGAATTCAAAATTGTAACCTTTGAGGTGGCACTTCAAACCCACTTATCGCTACCATTGAACTTCAAGTAAGGTTGGGGTGGCTTAGGATCTTCAGGGTCATGGGTGGGATATGAGGAATTCGGGAATCTGACTAACCCTATATCAAATACCCAGAAACCCCTGAACCTTAGCCAATCCTTATAGATCTTTGATTTACCCTAGCCTAAACCCCAAGCCCTGAACTCTAAACCCTAAACCCTAAACCCTGATCCCTAAACCCCTAAACCCCTAAACCCTAAACCCTATCTACCTTAAAACCCTAAACCCTAAACCCTTCGTCTCCGCCTGCGTTTCGGCTTGAAGTCCGAAGTCTTTGGCAGCCTGCCTGGCCTTGCTCTCGGCCTCTTCCTCCGTTCGTGGGTTTAGGGCTTTAGGGTTATAGTTATATGGTTTCCATAGAGCTCTTCCTGGAGTTTTTTTCAAGCTTCAAGACTTTGCGGTCCCCTTAAAAGGGTCTTTGGGGCTTAGGGTTTTAGGGCTTTAGGGGCTTAGGGTTATACCTGGAGTTTGTTTTCAAGCTTCAAGGCTTTGCGGTCCCCGAAAAGGTCTAGGGTCTTTGAGGTTTAGGGTTTCAGGGTTTAGGGTTATAGTTATATGGTTTCCATAGAGGCCTATAATTAGGAGGAGTCTATATCTTGGACTTTGTTTTCGGTCAGGAAAAATCATTCTGGGAAATACCCACCAACCCGTAGACGCTTGCATAGTGGAGGGACCGGCAAAGGGCGCACCGGCAGGATTAGGTAATAAAAGAAGAAGGACGCGGCAACAGCTTAAAATTGGAGCTTAAGGGACGCTAGGGCTTGGAGTTTAGGGTTTATGGGTTTAGGGTTCGGGATTTTATGGCATCTTTTTCAAAAGCATGAGCCTGCGTGGTGTGGTAGCCGAAGTGGAGCTTCTTCTTAGTTGCAGGGTGGGTGAGCCCCACTCGCCACTTCTGGGAGACTTTGTCAAAGAAGACGCCCCTGCTCAGTTGATTCGGGGGGCTGGGCTTGCATTCATAATCTCACAAGGCATACTGTGCTCAAGACATACGAAATGAGTTTAGCAAGGACGAGCAATCAAACAAAAAGGCTCGCATGGCAGCTTTGGAGCTTGTAACCCCTTAGTAGTATGGGTAGTCCGCAAAATGAAAAGGGACAAACGGGACAACCGGGGTAACCCCCTAGACCTTAAACCCTAATCCCCAAACCCTAATCCCTGAACCCTAAATCGTAATCCCCAAGCCCTAGACTAAAAACCGTAAATCCTAAATCCCAAACCCTTAACCCTGAAACCCTGTAACTGGCCTCACCGAGGAGGTTCTTTCTGTCACTGGCTTTGGTGGCTGCAGCCGGCCTGGATCCGGTTAAGGGGCTTGGGGTTCAGGGTTTAAGGCTTAGGGTTTAGGGTCTTAGGCACTGGTCAGCTGGACGCAATAGTGTGCAGACATACCCACCCGAAGACCACCAAAAAGACTCCAAATGCACGAGTCAATGCCAAGAAGCCAGCCGAACCAAAGCCAGCCAAGCCAAAGTTTCTTTCGATTTGCACATCCCTCCACTGCGCATCGAAAATTGGGCTTCATGATAGGGAGCCGCCGGGCCCTCTCACGGCCCTAGAGAATCCCGCTCTGAGTCACATGAGCTGCCCGACATAACTCGTAAGTGCATCGTAGCTGAATTGTCTTACCTAAATGCCCACGCGAGCTGCACTTGCAAAAGCGCCTAGTTCATTTATCTTACCTAGCTGCTTTAGAGGAAAATTTAGGTTTTGCGCCAGGGGGCTCCAGGTCACATGAGCTGCCCGCCATTACAGGAATTTTCTAGCTAAGAGTTGCAAACAAAGCTGGAGGGTTGCCGGCCATTACAAAGGTGGAGGCGGAAGCCCTGGCAGGGGTCCGTGGGAGTTTGGATTGGGAGGCCCTGCAGCGTGTGGGTTTCGGGTTGTGTAGTATAAGAACGTGAGCAGAGCCTGCCACGGTCTCGATGGCGCTCGACACGCAAGTACCAACAGAATGAGAAGGGTGGTGAGCGGCTTTAGAGTTTAGGGTTTTGGGATTAGGGTTTAGTGATTAGGGTTAGGGATGGGTTTGAGGTTTAGGGATGAGGGTTTAGGGTTTAGAGTTTAGGGTTGCGTGATTGCGGGATTGCAAGATTAGGGTTTTGGGGTTAGGGGTTTAGGGTACTTTTTGTAGGTAGATAATGATTAGGGATGAAGGCTTAGAAGGATATGGGGATTCGGGACTCCGGTTTAGGGATATAGAGTCTCGAATTTAGGGCTTAGGGCTTAAAGATTAGGATTTATAAGGGCTTAGGTATACGCGTACTCAAATATTTTGAAGTCCAAATTGGGCCCCCTCTTTTTGGAAACCGCATAAAATTACCCCAATCCTGTACTACAACTACTGTTACTCGTTAACCAAGTACCTTATCATCGGGTACTTTAACTTTTGCTGCAGGTTGTACCGCAGCTGGACCCTGTTGGGGTTTGCAGCCTTTGGGCGCCTCCGAAGCATTTGCAATTTTTGAGGCAGCGCGCTCCACAAGAGCATGTGCCATCACAAACGACCCTATCGGGGATCCGTCTCCTCTGCAGAAGCTGTCTTAGCACCCCCTACCAGGCTTGCACAGTAACCTCCCTATCTCAGTCCGACACAACCCCTACATGAGCCTACACCAAATCTTAGCTACACAAGTCTGACCCCTCAACCCTAAACCCTTCGTTGAGTACACCCGAAACCGGTACCCAACAACCAACCCCTAACATCCAAGTCGTCCTAAAGTTTTGGGTTTGAGGATTAGGGCCTAGGGTTTAGGGTTTAGGAAATAGGGAGGAGTGAGTTTAGGATGTAGGTTTGTCAAGGGCCTTCGGCCACCAGCTTTTCACGGAAAGCCTTTGCCTCGCCAAGTGCTTCCTCCTTGTGGTTTGGGTTTAGGGATGAATTGCTGTTTAAAGTTTAGGGGCCCTAAACCCTAAACTGGATTCCTGCGGGTTTCCGGAAATCAGGGGGCCCTATTGAAAGGTGATATAAAGCCTTTGAATGTTGATTTGGGGTTTGCAGGGGGTATGACCCCCAGGAAAGAAAATCAAAGGGAAAAGACCATGCACAATGACATGGAATCTGGGACTAGCTTGTGGATTATAGGGATCAGGGTTGCTGGAAATTAGGGGTGCTTTTTTCGGGGGTCCCCATTATCATTATTTGGCTTCTAGCATATTCTGGTCTCTTTGGTGCTCCCTTTTTATGGAAACTAGCACTTCCAGGGGTCCCCCAAATCTGACAGACCCTTTTTTGAAGGACCCTTAGAAGAGAGTTCTATGGCAACTCAACAATTTCAAAAGGGTCTTTCCTATCTGCGGGACGGTCTTGGCCCTGAAGTGAGTTTGGTCTAGGGTTTAGGGTCTAGGGCTTAGTGGTTAGGGGTTTTGCTTGAGGGCTCAAGGTTCCGTGTTCCAGGACCTATAGGCCTTGTAGCTTTTGGGGCTCAATCTGATAGATGTCTCAATGCATAGGTAGAAGTGAAGACCAAAACCTTCCCGTGTAACTTGGAACCTGCTCCAGTATTGGGGTAGAAATGAAGATGCATCTCATTCCCTTGTTGAGTTTCAGTCTACTACACCTTAAACAATACCTCAACAATGGCCCGAGATTGCTCTTATTGAAACACTTGACCTTCTGAGTTCCGAGTTCCCGACAAACAGCCTGGATATGGGGTGTTTTTCGTAGGATGTAAGCCGACCTACTACCCAGACCCCGTAAAGGATCCAAAAAATGGAACCTCCCAAAATGACCCCCATTATTACATTGGGGAACCTAGGGGAATATTAAGGGGTTCCATTTGTTGGATCCTTTAGGGGTCTGGGTACAGGAACGCTAGTGCTTACAATCCAGATAAGGACTTCGTTTGGAGGAATCAACTATGGGCATCCTGTAGAGATTTAGGGTTTAGGGTTTAGGGTTAGGTAAGCCATGATGACTGCAATAGGCGGCCGTAGGCTATGACGTTTGTATAGTGTTCGAACCGACTTCAGTTGAACAAGGCTGATGAACAACCTTGAGTCATCAGTCAGGCTGCTCTGAAAAGTTTACAAGTCCCGGTGGAATCCTCAAAGCCCTTTAGATTCCTTCTCCCTTCTCCAAACCCTAAACCCTATAAATCCTAAAGCCTCAACCCTAAAGCCTATAAATCCTAAAGCCTAAACCCTGAACCCTAAGGCCTTAACCCTAAGCCCTAGAAGTCCTAAGCCGTCAAACCCAAAACCCCAAACCCTAAGCCCCGCAGCGACCCAGGCCTTTGCAGTCTCCTCGCCTAGCCCTTGCTTCAGAAACTTGGCGATGGGAAAGTATTGATTGCGCTGCTTGCCCGTGTCATGCCTGAGCAGTCCCACCACAGGGTTTAGGGCGTGGGGTTAGTTAAGAGATATACTAGGGGTCGGGATGTTCTCTGAAATCTTTGATCATTTATGTGTCCTGGGTCTTACATGGCGGGTTCATTCAAACATGTAGGCGCCCAGAATTGAACCCTCCAAAAATACTGCACTCCATAATTATGTGGACCCACCGAAAGGGCATCCCAAGTTTGGGGAAATTCCCAAATGACATTGGCGAAAATCCTGCGTATGCGCGATCCAGACGCCACGAAACTCGCCAGCACATCTGCTGCCTGGTCCAGCTAATGTTCTGGATGCCGCTCTGGCAAACTTGACGCCTCAAGGGAGAATCAACCCTACGCCGTTACCCATACCTAAACCCCAAAAAGTATGTAAAATAATAGCCCTAAACCCATAATAACAGCCATAAGGGTCATTATTTTACATACTTTTGGGGTCCAGGTAGGGCTTCCATTTTACGGGGCCTTACAAAAAGAACTTCAGCATTGCAGGAGCTGCTGCGTTGGCGAGGCTAAGCGATCAACAGTTCCTGAGTGGGAAATCTGGCTGCCCTGTTTCTCCTGGCTGGGTACAGCTTAGGGTTTAGGATCAAGAATTCCGGGTTTAGGCTTTAGGAACACTGCACTTCATTTGCGGCCAAACTTGTTGGGGTACTGATGCTCCGAGAACCTGCCTCATAGCTATGTCCGCCTTTCCTTCTGTATGACTGGCTCTCGGACGTGGACCTTCCTCTTCTTGTTGCAGCAGTTGCTCCACTGCCTCATCGGTACCACTCTGCTACCCACCATGGAAAATGTTCAAATGGTTTCCGGTTTGCGCTTTGAGCTTTGTTTGTGGCTTTGACTTGTTCAGTTCTTAAGGGCAGAAATTGCAACACAAGATCATGTGCCTGAAGGTATGTGGCTTTCAACTGGGGAGTTTGGGCACCCCGGACTGCCTGCTGGATGGAAAGCCACACTTCACCAGCTGCAGCACTTTGAATGTCACCAAAATTCTCTTCGAACTTGCTGATTTTTAGTTGGACGTACTCCAGCACATGTGTGATGGGGCCGCTCTGAAACCTTAGACTTCCAGCAGCATCGACCCACAAGCTTGAAACCCGTGATCTGAACTACTTATAACGGTTCTACCATTTGCAAAATGCTTTAGATTCTTCATTCTTAAGACAACTGCGAGCATTACGCAAGAAAGTGTGTGGTTGCATGTTTTGCTCCCAAGGAACTGATTTGTCTGCCACATGCGCAACGCTCTGAGTAAGAGCGACCGCAATCGTCGTTGTTCAGCCGTCGGATGATTGGCTTCGGCTCCGGGTTCTTGAAGGGCATCTAGCATGCCACAAGCTCCTGCCGTCGGCAAAAACTTGACCTTCAGATTTGGTACAGCATCAGCATTTCACATTCGGAAAACAGACGGCATTCCGAAATGCCATAAGCGAGAGGTCTCTTTTGCAGGTAATTACTACAACGTCCAGGCGTGTAGCCGCTTCAAGCACTGGGAAGCGTAGTTGCCCCATCCCCCACTCGTTCCGTCTCATCAAAACCAAGATGGAACAAACAGCAAACAGAAGGGCACCATGAAGACAGCCTATGAACACTTGCTGATACAGTATGGGGTGTCATGTTTGTTGGGGGAAAAAGAGCAAGTCTTCTTGCACTCCCAGAGCACACGTTAACTTCCAGTCCTTCCAGCTCCGCTTCGGCTCGATGCGCTTGCTGTCGAGGTGGTGCAAGGGCTCCGGCAGCCATGTGGACTAGCTCGATGAGCTCGCATTGGCTAAGCCTTGATTGCTTCCCTGGCCCTTTACGCATCGGGGCTTTGGTTGGAAGAGCGCTGGTACCCTAATTAATCTACACCCTTCGATTTGGGTTCAAGCTGGTTGCACAAACTTCGCTTTACTCAAAAATTCCTGTTGGGAAACATGTCCCTCTGTGACGCTTACAGGCGGCTAGCAGGGAGCCAACAAAATGAACCGCTGTAGACCCACAGAGGTCGTCACTTCATCCAGAATGATGACACATCTACCATAATTTCCCGATAACTAACCCCAACCCTAAATGACACTGTCGTTCCAGTTTCTTTCCCATTCTCTATAGACATATATATATATATATGGATATATGTATATCTCTCTATACTTCCTATAAGTCCCCAAAAATCCCCTAGAGCCCCTACATATCCCTATATATATCCGTATACATCCACTAAATTCCCTATTTCACCTATATATCATATGTCCCCAATGTACTCCTCCCTCTAAGCAAAGCAACCCCAACGCCGGGAAGCCCTCCGTGGCACTGGGACGTGGCCTCCTCGGCTCGACTGAGCCGCTCCCGCCTGGAATTCCCTAACCCCTAGTAGGGTTTAGGGTTTAGGGTTATAAGGATTTAGGATTTAGGGTTTAGGGTTTAGGATTGAGGGTTAAGGATTTAGGGTTTAGGGTTTAGGGTTTGGTTTAGGGTTTAGGGTTTGGTTTAGGGTTTGGGGTTATGAGCACTAAACCCTATAGCCCCCCTGAAGTAGGTAGAGTATGGGGTATATGGGGAGCTTGGTAGATATAATTACCCAAAGCCACATTCTATGTACTTAAAGGGGGCTATAATCCCTAAACCCTAAACCCGAAGCCCTTAAACTCTATAAACCCTGAACCCTCAGCCCGAAACCCTAAGCCTTAGACCCTAAGCCTGAAGCCCCAACCCGTTGCGATTGCCACGCTATGATGCCGAAAATAAATGAGAAGTGCAGTGCTAACAAACGTCTACCCGTCTACCCTCCAGAAGGCTTAGTTAGAATAGGGCTTCGTGAGGTGCATGCAGCCGAAGTCAGAAGGTCGAAAGTGAGGCGAATAGGGTCTTGTGTATATCATCTTGTGATTACATAGGGAGTGCAAGGGGATAATGTTGGTAATTACTGAGGCTGAGGCCTCTAAAATAACCGTAGCCCCTGAAGCCTTCAGCCTCTGAACCGAAACCAGGACAGCTCCAACAGCCGGGAAAACCTGAACTCCCAGCCCCTACTCCAGAAACCTAGCAGTGTCCTCCTTGGCTCATCCAGAAAGCGCCACTCATTTATCTTGCGCAGGAGTAGCAGTTGCTCTTCAGATGCCTTTGTGTTAGTGTAGATCCCTGAGATACGGGAAGTTTATGGAGATTCAGTGAGGCTTACAAGGACTACAAAAATAACTGCCGCATGTTTTCCTATCAAGGGGCTTGCTGCAGGGTGGGTCATTATTTGGCCCATACTTGTATAACAATATCATGTACAGGGTCATGTGTAGGCCCCGATGACAATGATCCTGGTTGTTTGAATCCCGAAAATATCTGGCACCCTCAATGGCCGGGGATTCTTTCATCAGGGGGCTACGGAAGCGTGTCTTGTTTATCCAGTAGCTCAGCAGGGCCGATCCAGAGCTTAAAAAACTTCAGGGCTCACGGGTAGTATTACCAAGTCAACCAAAGCACCTTCCTACTGCAAATACCACCACCTCATACATTGCATTATATACTGCCGCCACCAAACTATTCAAAAACATCACAATGGGGACTGTATACTAGCCAACGGGTGGGGTGATTGCAGAGACTTCATAAGCATGGCCCAGATACAATTTGAAATGGCGCTTCCTCATCGCCCTTTGACAACCGCCGTGGCGAGAGCTCTGCCGCAGCCACGTTCCCCACAACAGCTTCTGTGGACTCCTGCGGATGCGCATCCCCCGCCATCCCGGTGCCTTCTGTGCCTGTGGGCTGGCGGCAGCAGCGGAACTTCTGAAGACTTTGTTGCAGCTTGTGTTCTGTCTGCTTCCAGGCTTCACTTACCTGATTTGACGCTCTGCAGGACTGCAGAGCAGCTTGCGCATCTGGAAGAACCTGCCAAGGTTGCAACTAAGGAGAATCCAGGGATGCACCTGGATTACGAAAGGATCTGGCTGAAGAAGTGTATGTGAAGGAAAAGCTTTGAGATGTTTTGAGAAACTACCCACCTCCTTCAAACGAGATGGTAGAAGCCCGGCTCCCAAACTTGTTAAGAACCTCCTTAACAGCTGGAGCTCTTCCAAGCCGGGTTCTTGGCCCTTTGGACCATAAGCAATCCATGCAGCTACGTGGGCCGCATGCTTTCGCACGGCGCGTTTGTCGAAACTGTCGACCTTCCGGGAATACCTCAGATGGGGCTGTCAAGCATGGAATGCTTATTTCGAATGATTTTGCGCGGAGGATGTAGCACTTGGCCGATCGGAGTTCTACAGTACAGCCTTCCTAGGGGAGCACCCGAGATTTTCTAGGAGTGTCTCGTCCAAAGTCCTAAAGTCATCTTCCCCAAATTTACTTGTTGGCACCCCACCACCCCCGTTTTCTGAGAAGCAGCACCTGGATATCACGGCCGCCTTCTGGGAGAGGCGGTGATATCTGCTTGCATGCAGGCGCAGGCGTCGACTCTCGCTCATGGCGACCAACAACTGCCCACATTCCTAGCTGAAATCCTGGGAGGTTTAGGGTTTTAGGGCTAAGGGTTCGGGGACCACCCATGCTAAAAACCACAAGAGCTCTGTGAGCAGGCAAGCCTTGAAGCCTCACTCGCAATCTACTCTGATTTAGTGGAGGGATCAGGTAGTCATTTCCTGGACCCCCAAGGAAGGAAAAAGACAATGGCCCAAAATCCGTTCAAACAGTCAAACAGGCCATTGTTTGACATACTTGTGGGGTTCAGTTAGGCGTGCCTGTGGACTGGCGCTCCTTTCCCTAGCATGCTGCGCTTTGTCAGCTTGAAGGAATTCCGAGTTGAAATGGCGTCGGGCCAACGCAAACTATTTGAGTTATCCCGTAGTTTAACGGGCATGGGACCCTCATTAGGCACCATACTAAGTACTGTACTAAACTACAAGAGGGACTCGTGCGTCGGCATATTGACTGTGGCTCATGTAAAGTCCTATGAAATCCCGGTTCCTATTTCATTTTCTGTTTTCTCTTCCATTCGATTCTCCATTATTCGGGGTACTAACGGTCCCTTAATGAGAGTGATGCTGACCCTGGCTGATTTCAGGACAAGCTCGATCGTGAGCCCGAAGCAGAATCAGGGCTTGGGGGTTTAGGGTTTGCGGGAATTAGGGTTTAGGGTACAGTAAGGGTTTTGGGGGATACGGGTTTCGGGCTTAAGGAGAATGGGAGGTCGGGCTTCGGGGGCTAATGGAGAAGCCTGAATATCCAGCAATGTTAGATGCTCCCTTATCACCTTGGTTTGCACTTTAACACACAACTATAACAAATAACCGGCCGGAATACCAGTAGCAGCTTGACATATACCTTTAACACCCCTAAACCCTAAACTCTAGCAGTAGGGAATTAGACTGGTAGCTCTCAGGCAAAAGCCACACCTTTAGGTCGGGACCCGCCTGACCCGCTTGTCCGTAGGGCATTGATGTATATAGGGTTTAGGGGCTAGGTGTTAGAGTTTGGGGTTTAGGGTTTAGGGGCTAGGGGTCCCTCAAAAAGGTTTTACAGGGGATGTTTAAGGGTATATAGGTATATGGAAGAAAGCAATCGAACTGATTTGCTAGCCCAGGAGCCCTAAAAAAACGACATGTCCCTGTGCATGCAGGCTGCAAAGTTTTTTTGGGCCTGCCTAAGAAGACATCCCCTGGATGATTTAGGGGTTACTAGGGGCTACACAGGGGTCATAGTGTAGGGTTGAGGATCTAGGATTTCGACGGGACAATGGAATTTGATGAGCCTGCTATAGCCCTAAACCCTATATGCTCAACCCCACTTTCGAGAACCCTAAACCCTACACCTGTGAACCACTTGAGCCTTTGCATCCCTCTTCCAGCTGGGCAAAAGCCCCAGGACCACCTGCCTCACCTGGAAATATTCAGTGCTTACATGGGCTGTTCAAAGCTGTGGGCCTTTACGCATTATGTAGAGTTTTGCAAGTTTTGTTGCGGATTGTATGAGACATGTTTTGAGAAACTTGCATATGGGAGCATGTGGGGTTCCCATCGGGATCACGTAGAATTGTGCCGGGAGTGGGAGTGTTTGAGGGGCCTTTGGGCAGCTGGTAAGGAACTTAAACTAGGTTACAGAACGTAGATATATAGTAAGTAAATGGGCTTCCTGATAACTTATAATGGTAAGTAAGTTTTATCCATGACAACAACCCAGAACTTACCTTAGGTGTGCGAGGCTTTCATCAGCAGACTTCCCAGAGGCTCGGGATCTGCATTTGGAATCTGATTTTTACAGAACAACCCTAGGGCTTCAAATAGCTCAAAGTAGGTAGTATTTGTACATTTTAGCGCCAAAGGTATGGGTTGTTTATAGACTTGGAGCTCCATGGCGATATTGAGTGTAGCGTGCTGCAATCTGAACGGTACACCCTGTGCATGAGAACTCCATGGATACATATACCATAAGTATTTCAGGGATAACAGGCCCAATACTTGAGGTTTCCGCAGTATCCAACGGAAAGTATCCTGCAACGCACACGCACACTTTATACACAGTCCCTGCGGTGGAAATGACCAAAGTAGAAAAGGGCCCAGGTCTTGTAGTGGCAGGTAGGGACGCAAAATGAAACGGCAACTACTGCAGGACTTACGGTGTAAGGTGATGGAATAATCCCTGCGGAAAATTCAAGCAGAATCCTTTTTTCCATTCCTTCATTCCCACGCACCACTAATAAGACACCGTTTCAGAAAAGGTGGAGTAACTTCCTATGACCCCGCGTTACCAAGCTATTTGTTTAACTTAGGGTCTGCTATTATACAGTTGATGCAGGAAAGATTGCACAACACAAAGCCCCATGGTTGCTGTGCTAGGAATTCCGACAGATTAGGGAACAAAGTAAACACGAACATGAATCATCTGAGCCATACTCTCAACTCCTGGCATCCGCCTAAATAACCCCTTATAGTAATTCCTTATACAATTACCTAAATTACCCCCTTCAAGGAGTTTAGACTATGAATCATCTGGAAATGAATGCTGATCCTCATCTTATAATATATTATACCGTAATATACTAGAATATTCCATAATACCATAACATACCTTAATATCTTAGGAGTCAACCTCATCATCCGTGCGCGTGTTGGCCAAAGCAGCAGTTCCCCTGTCAGCTTGCGACAAGCTACATGCTGTCAACTTGAATGTAGGGTTGAGGGCTAGAAACAAGAAGAACACGACTTAGGACAGCAAGTAGCGGAATGCTAACCCGAAACCCTAAACCCTAAACCGACTGTGCGAAGACGGATTCCTTCAAATTTGCTCCTCGACAGATAGTTTGTAAACAGAAGACAAGAACAAGCAACAAGCGACTGCACGAGTGCCCTGAGCCCTAAGACTCCGTTAGCACGGGGCCCACTACGGACCGGGAGCCTGACGCTAAGCAAAGGGCACAAAGCCCCAAGACTGGGCTGCTGTTACGGAACCTAAATTAAGTTACTATAATGGGGGGTATGGGGATTAGGGTATGTAGGGCTTAGGGTTATAATGGAGGATCAAATGGAAAAGATAATCGGAAATGACATGGACACTGGAGGAATATGAGGATTTCAGGAACTGAAATTAAGTTACCAGAATGTATATACATATATATGTATATACAATACTTAATTGGGTTTCTTCAATATAACAACTTAAATCAAATTCCCTAACAGCAACCCAGAAGAGAAAGGTGCTCCCTGAAGCCCCAAATCCCAAACTCCTGCGCTCCTAACCTGGAAGGTTGTTCAAACTTGCGAGCCCTAAAAGACCGTAGAGTTTAGAGTTTAGGGTTCTAGGGATTCGGGCTTAGGTTTTTAGGGTTTAGGGCTTAGGGTTTATAGGGTTTTGGGTTTAGGGCTCAGGGCTAATAGGGCTTAGGGCTTAGCTTTTAATATTTAAGGATTTTGAGAGAGTGGGGGCCTGTTAAGAAATGTATAAGGATGAGTTTTGACACTGCCCACCAAAACCTCTATACTATTTTGAACCCTAAACCCTAAACCCTAAACGATACTGTGAGGGATGCATCCCACGTCAAAAACACAGAAACTCAACCCCGAACCGTGTAACTCTTCAACAACTTTTGAGCTAACCTCCATCCTCCCGACCCCCTACTTTTATGTAATCCCAATAATCCCAATAAGCCCTATATTATCCCTATATAATCCCAATAATCCCTATATAGCCCCTAAATAACCCCCCCATAATTCCTAATAATCCCTACATACCCTTGCCCAAACCTTTTCTGGCCGCAGTATGAACGGACAGTAATATTTGCAGGGCCGGTTTAGAATTCCGTGCTAGTGCTCAGGGATGGAGATACCTAAACTTGCTGCCTCAACTCCCAGCACTATATACCCCCCATATAACCCCTCTAACACCCCTATGTCCCACTTTAAAGGTACCTGCCTCGTGGGCCCTTGGCGGCCTGCTGGTGCCATTCGCTGCCCCCGCAGCCGGCCATGGCACGAGATTCGGGGCTCCTTTGGCCCTCAAGTAATATGGGTAAAGCGGTTCAGGGTTTTGCACCTGGGGTTTAGGTTTTAAGGTTAAGGGTACCTGAACCCATAAGTATGTAGGATAATGGCCTTTTTGGGCTGTTTTAAGGGTTTTGCCCCATTGTTCTACCTACTTTTGGGGGTCCAGCTAGGGGTAGAGCGGTTCAGGGGGGTAGGGGCTTCAGGGCTGCAGGGTTGGTTTGAGAGGTTTAAGGGGTTGAAGGCTTTAAGGCTTAGGATGTAGGGGACAATGAAGGGTGACAGGCTGTAGGGTTGTGGGGTAAGGGGTCTAGAGGTGAAGGCTTTCGGTTTAGGGATTAGCTACGAGTTCAGGATTTGGGGTTACAAGCTTTGGTATCTAGGGGCTATGTAGGAGCTAGAAGCTCTTGGGCTTAGTGGTTATAGTCCCCCTTCAGTAACCAGAATATGGGGTATATGCTGATGCTTTTGAACCTAGGGTCGGGGCATTGTTTTGATTGTAACAGAGGGGATGTACCAAGCTTTGGGTGGCTCTAGGTTTGGGGCTATCATGTTCTGCATCTCTAGATGTTGGCGCAGCTTTGCCCTTTGAAGTGTGTGAAGCCAAGCATATGTTCTGCTTTCAAGAAGGCTACAAGTGCCTCATTCTTCACAGAGCAAAATGAATGAGTCGCTGGCTTCGAAACTTTATAATCATCAGAAGGGGAGCCCTTGGCTTGCACTCAAGTGCACTTCCACAAGCAAAAGTAAACATCTAGAAAGCCCTGATATTTGAGCGTGCGTGGTGGGTTGGCGATAGTCATGCTCTGCGGCACTGCGAAATACACCCGCCCCACGTGCTACCTGAGCGTAGACCCCAGGAGGCTGCATTGAAGAGTGAGTCCGCAAAGTGGACCCCGCCCGCGACTCAAAAACTCATGTATAAGCCCGGTCCCACAAACTTCAGCGCAGACCTTCCTGATAAGGTTGAGGGGTTAAGGGTTGGGGACTTAATTCTTTAGGCTCGGGCCCTCTTACTGAATCGAAGTAAGCATCTTCATTCTATTCTAAGCGTGTGGGCTGCTGTGAATGGAAATTCCGATGGTGACCTTACCGCTCCATTCCTTTCCATGCCATTCCCCCTTCCGAGTCAGTAACCCTGGACTCTCTCCCATCGACTCCGCAAGAATTCGACATGATACTACAAAGAGATATCCTTACACTAGTCTGAGGCAGGGCTCATGCTTCCTAAATCTTCGATTACCAGCCCCTGAACATGGAGCACATGACTGTGAACCCGAAACCCCTAAACCCTAAACCCACCCCTAGACCCTAAGCCTTAAAAAATACAAGCCCTAAACCCCTACCCCTAGATCTACGACAACTTTCCCAGAAGCACGCGGACTCTCAGGCACTGCCTCTCGAAGCCTTGCGAGGTCAAACCTTTCAGCAACAAGGGCTTCAAGGGGATACATAGGAACCTATGGAGAGAGACATTTTACATAGGTGCGTATGTATGTGTGTATATATATACATGTATTTATACACTTATATGCCACGCATAATAAATACATACATACATACATACATACATACATACATACATACACACATAAATACTTATAAGCGGATATATGGCGGGGCTAGGATTCCACCTGCCCAACCGACCTCCCCCGACTGAAATCCAGAGGAACCTAAGGCTCTGTGTAGGTGCCATTCAACATGAGGGCCCAGGGTAGGATTAGGGTTCACAGTATTGTTTGGGAACTCAAAGCACTAGAGGGAAAAGCTCTTATGCCCCTTGCGCCTGCACCCCTCGCAGGTCACATTGCACTTCTTTCGCTTAAGGGCTGATGGGGTTCGGATAATCCCACCTGAATGGCAGAGGATGTATGAAAATGCTGAATACACAGTGGGCCTCCCTCCGCGTGTCTCTGCAGATGCTTCGGTTGGGCCGTCTATTCAGGAAAAGGGGGCTCAAGCTATCTAGTCCTCGCCCCTCGAATGCCGGGTTTTAGGGTTTAGTCTAGGGTTCTTACTACTGAGTGCGTGGTGTAAGTACTAGGTGCGCTCGCAAACCAAGACTTCAACCCTCAAGCCCAAGCCTTCAACATCATAGCACTCTGGAATCTACATCGGGTTCGGAACCCTGAAGCGACTGGGCGATTAAGTAGTGTATGAGATGCACCCATGTCAATCCAAGAGAAGTTACTTCAATGTCGCTACTGCGTGACGTCTAAGTAGGTAGACCCCCAAAACCATGATAAAGCTTACACCCTGAACGCCCAGGGTCTCCCCAAATCAGGCCAAGCAAATGTTAAGCTCCGTGCGAAGAACTTCTTGCGACTGACCTGCTGGCTGCTGCAATGAAGTTATCGTGGGCTCAGCGTATGGGGATTAGGGGGTTGTGAATCGTCGGGCGCAGAATAATGCTGAGCGGTGTGTAGTCCATAGTTGATTTCGCCGAGGATTTTTGGGGTCACTGTAGGTTGCTTGTCTGCAAGCACTCAGCGTAAGCTAATCATGGCTGTGATGAAGTGCAAGCTGACATGCAGAACGTGGTGTGGGGTCGAGTAGTCAGAGGACCCAAGGCCAAAAGAAAACAGTACCTCGCACACACCCTGTGCCGCCTGTAAACACAAGCAAAGAAAAGTGTTTAGGATGTGTGTAGATTTAGGATTGAGGTTACTAGTAGAGTTCTGAGCTTGCGGGTTCAGATTTTAGGGTTTGGTGTTGAATGACTCGCATAACTATGACATTCCTCGATTCCTTACTAACCACCAGTAAGTCGAAGGCCTTACAACCTTGGAACGTCAATCCTGTGAGACTCAATCAGTCCCCCTCCAAGTATCCTGACTCGAAGATGTTTCGCGCAACGGGATACTGTGGCTGGTCTCATCTGTTGTTGGACGGTAAGAAAATGCAAATGAAACAGCAAAAGCGACAATGACCCAAATGTGGGTTGGGCTTCATTTTCCAGAAGCCTGTCCCCAGAGACAGCACCTGATAAACACCCCAACAAACAAACATCCAATCTCCAAAGGAACCCTGCCCCTCTCTAAAAGTGGTCTATATGGAGCTCCATGCATATCTAGTGGGGCAGAGAGGGATGAGTTGCGTGTCGGTTCTTGAGCAACTCTCCCACAAAGGCTACGATGACAACCTAAACCTTCGGCCACAAGCATGATCATTCGGAAGTCGCACCCACAGTAAAAACTGTCCTAAACCCTAAACCCTAAACCTTAACCTCATTCCCCACATGTCTCCTTATACAGCACGTGGTAGTTGCAGCTGCAGATCTGCGAACAGTACTGGTACTCCGCAACATCCTACACCCGACCTGTAGCCCCAATAACCTACAGTTTTATGGGTTATACCTACTAATTAAGGGGTACTTACTACTAAACTGTAGGTTATTGGAGCCACATGTATCTGTTTTTGAGTGGATCCATGTGCCTGGGAGTCAGGTCGCCAGATGAACTCGTACTCGCCCTCCTTCGCATCGAAAGTGCCATGCTGCAGGTACCTGCACAGTCACCAGTCAGATTTTCAGGAAAGCTGCCTAGCAAAACATCTAGCACCCTTGTGGTAACTCTAGGATTATAGCATCATTCTTAGTCACACAACGCCAGCGTTGTTTGCATGCGTCTTATTCCTCCTGAGGCTTTGGAATGGGATCTCACATGAGGGCAAAGACTTTAAATTTCGTACCCAAGCCGCGTAAACCAACTGCTGCCTTCAAGAAGGTTGGTGTTTGTAGGGTTTTGGGTTATACCTTCGGGGCCGCATTTTTCCATCCATACTTATCCGCCTGGTTGTCCCCTGTCCTAAAAGTCAAACCCTAAACCCTAAGGTCTGTGCTTCGGGGCGTGGTCTTGGATGACAATCCTGCAAGGATCACTACAAATTCCTTCGGGGGGGGACCCTACCCTAACCCTAAACTCTGAACCCTAACCCCTGAGCCCCTACACCCTAAACCTGACGATGAGTTTAAAAAAGAGTCACCAATCAAACTGCTGAGTTCCCTGCACCAATGAAGGGGGGCCTTTCAAAAAACGGAGCAGAAAGCGGAACATGCAAAGGAACCTAGGATCACTCCAGGGTTTTTAGGAGTTCATCAACAGCTATAGGCGGATGATGCCCCAAACCCCCAAACCAGTTGCAGCTACCAAGGCCAGAAGAAGGAACGGCTGGCCTGCACTTCATGGTGAATCTAGGGCCGATTTCTTGAAGCTTGCACTTCGTGCCGTCCTCCTTGAAGACGTACCTATACACGGTTCATGGTTAGAGAGTTTCGGGTTGGAACCCTGTTGGGTTGACAGGATTCACAGGGTTCATTGAACTGAAGGCTTAAAGGATCTAGACATGATGGGGTTGACTTTTGTGGAAAGGCTTCGGAGCCAGATTGAAGCGGCCTTGTCTAGGATGTAGAAGTTACGTTACCTACGCGGCTTGCCTGTGAGGGGACAACTGCCCTGGGCACTAAGTTTACTAAGCTTGAATCGCCACTAAAGAGTACTCCCTAAACCCTGTACCCTAAAGCCTGAGCCCTGAAACATAACCTAAATCTACAAACCCTAAACCCTGAGTGTCTTGATGGAAAACCAGACCTTGACAACATGACTTGATGTGGGCACGCGCGTGTCAAGTTGACTGCCAAAATCATGTTGTCTTCATACAACTAAATCCTAAACCCTAAACTCCAAACTCCAAACCCCAATCCCTAAAGGCGAAACCCCTAAACCACAAGCAAACCCGCCCTTTCGCAGAAACAAATTGAAAAAAACAAGCTGGCCATTATCCGAAATGGCAAAGGGAGTTCTGCAAAGGGCTTCACATCAGCTAGAGTGAAAACTCCTATAGGGGGGTTATATAGGAGACTATTATAGGGCTTATTAAGGGGGATGCTAGGAGTCTAGAAGCTTAGACTAGAGCTCATATGCCAACATGCCTTCCTCCCTTTAGTTAGTGGTCCCCAAGTGGCATGTTCTCTCAATCCCTACAAACAACCAGTAAGACTTATAATCTCATTTCAATTCTACACTTCCTGTTGCCTCAAAACGGCTTTATATGAGGCTTTCTCACGGTTGGGGATGCTGAAGGAATCTAGGGTTACCTAGTTGTCTATAAGGGGATTATACGGAGTTTTCTTTGAGGATCTGATAGGATTAGGTGAGAACAATTTTGACCAGCACCCATACTATGCAGTGAACAAGAGGTCCCCACATGTCTTGACATGACTTTGATCCTGCTCGGTTGGACCCAAGTTCCTATAGACATAGCAGACAATGAAGGGATGGATTCTTGCAAGCATGGGGGAAGCGGCAGAGAAGTTGCATTGCCGGGTTCAGGATTCTGGGCTTGGATTGCTGGAGAGAAAGTGACATGTAGAAAGTAATAGGAACACGGACCGTTGGCAGCCATTGCTACAAAGAAGCTTGATTGGGGACGAGCCAAGTACTTAGTTGGCTGTGCTTGATGCAACGAGCTCTGGTGGTGAACAAGCTGTCATAAACTCAACAGCAGGTGAGCCCCTGCATGAAATACTTCCAACCCACAAGGGCCCCCGTAATCCCGTTGCAATCCCCACTTGTCTCTGACACCCCGATGATCCCCCCATGTGGATAAAATCTCATCAATGCTCTCTCATATCCTTGACTTCGGGGCACCTGTAGTGCCGGAAGAAGATGAAGTCTCGTTGGTTGTGGAAGGTTATCGTCCTCGAAGCTTAGAGATGTTCATAAACCCGGGTTCAGGATCTCACTGTTCATAGAAGAGCAAAGAATCATGTTGGGGCCAGATCGCCCTTGCCTGAGGATTAAAAAAAGGACCGCATGGAGATTCAAACTCGTCTCGCCTTGGGTCTTCCGGCCAAGTCTAGGTTTGGGGCTTAGGGTTTCTAGGGTCCGCGGGGCTTAGCATCTTTAGGGTTTGTTGTTTGGGGCTGAGGAGCTTCTAGCAGGATTGGACTGGATTGGATTTTAGGGTTAACTTTTGGGGGGTTGCCTTGCGAAGGTTCAGGTAAGGATTAGTGGAGGGTTTGGCCAAAGGAGTGTACGAAAATGGCACCAAGAAAACGCGATGCCTTACGTTGGCATGGCATGCGATCAAGAACGACACGCAACAACCTAACCCTCCCATGTCAACCAAGAGTTACGAAGTCGTACTTGCAAGGGCTCAATACCCAACGCACCTGCTGCACCGAAGGCAACTGCGCACACTTCTCACTGAACAAGGGTCCTCCAGAACTGCCCCATCAGCTGCTCTCTATAGAATTCCTGATTCGCTCATGCTGTTGGTCTTTCCAGAGATTTCGCATCCTCGGTCTGGAATGGCCATGTGAACATGCCAGCGTACGCGAGTGCTCGCGGTTGTGAACGCCGCCAATGACTCGTCCGTGTCCGGGCCCTCACACTTTCGTCCAGCTCCAGGCGCCAAATAAAAGTAACTGGTGCGAGCCACTTGGTAAGCTACTGTACGTCCTTTAATAAATGACCCCTGTGAAATTAGATCTCAAGCCCTGTTGTCTTCCAGCTTTCTCCTAGAGGAGATCCCAATAAACCCCTTAGCTATGCCCTAGCCCAACAAACCCTAAGCCTTAAATCGCCATGAGCCCTAAACCCACTGTCTGAACAATTCCTCACATGGAAGCTGGGCCTTTGGTCTGAGTTGATATGGGCCTCCTTCAACCAGCGTTGTATAAGGGATTATATAGGGGACCACTGTAGGCGTTGTTCAGGGGGTACTAGGAGTTTAGACTATAGCTCATATGCCCATTACAGTGTCTTCTTCAGATAGGCTAGGAGTTACCTGGACGGTGCGACCTTTGAGGGGCAACCAGGAGGAGGCGGGGGAATGAGAGACATAATCCCTACCTGTAACCCCAATAACCTACAGTTTTATGGGTTATACCTACTAATTAAGGGGTACTTACTACTCAACTGTAGGTTATTGGAGCCACAGGTATATAATCTCCATATTCCCTTGTTCCCTACTACTGGGGGTAGCAATTGCCTCCCACTTCTGTTTGGCTCTGAACATTGCAAGAATTATTGTGCTCTACATCTGTGGTAGAAGACGCATGGTTTCAACTTACGGTCTCCCAATTAGACATGCAGTAAATACAAACACCAAGTTTCCCAAGAAAACCTATAGTCCCCCTTAGATAGAATATGGCTTTGGGTATATTATAAAAAGATCCACCTATACCCCATATTCTATCTACTTAAGGGGAACTATACATACACTCACCCGAACCGAATGAAAACCTATCTGTATATATCCCAAAAGAAAGTTTTCTGTACGGCCAAGGTTGGGTTACGTTCTAAAGGATGGCTTTGTGGAATGCTCATCCTGAATACTGCTAAGTGTGTATATACTTGGTATATTTTGTTAGGGTTGAGGGTTTATATGTTGGGTTTCCATCTCTCCCCCGAATTACAGTTTACGGCTTTTCGGGCAGCGCTGCAGGGCTTCCACAAACAGTTTCTGTGCTCCCTGTCTGAACAGCAACCCAACACTGCAGTGTTGATCGTCCTTCGGCCCTCGAAATCGGGCCTTCGCATGTGACAATGGCACGAAAGTGGGTCATCCAGGGCAGTTTTCAAAATCGTGGCCCTCAGGATATGAACTACTCCTATGCAGCACAGTGACTTGAAAGTGAGCCGCCTCAGTATCATGTACGCTCACGACACCACCTTGCTTACCGCTTCTTGGGGTCTATGTGTGCAAAAGGAAAACCGGGACCGTGGACTTAAATCAAGCGGAAACAATTGTAAGCATAGGGCTTAAAACACACATGGAAATGAATGCTGCTAAATATCTCGCGGACGACCCTGGCATACCCTAAATCAAACATTGAAGGCTCCCAAAGTATTAGGCGGAATTCGGTGCGGGGTTATGTAACCCTGGGGTTCCAAGTCTGAAACTGATCCGTACTTTAGGCCCTGAAGTCTATAGATATTACCTACTTTGGGCTACTCGAGGCCCTAAAGCCTATGAATATTACCTACTTGGGGCTACTTTCGACCCTAAAGTCTGAAAGAAATATCTACTTTGGTGCTACTTGGAGCCCTAGGATAATGGTGGAAGATCAACAAATCCTGCCTTGGACAAAAGGTCCAGGCTCGCAGTTCAGGGTCGCGCTTTTAGGGTTTCAGGCCTAGTCTTCCTTACTGGGGGTGAGCAGGGAATAAGGGAATAGTTTGAGTAGGGATGATATGAGAATTATGTGATATGGATGGTTGTCAAAATCATGGTCCCTTTTTGGATCCCTATCATAGTACAACACCTAACATTTAGGGTACCCAAAAAGGGACCAAACATTTGACAACCGCCCATTTGCCATTCCTCCCTACTAACCCCTTGTAGGTGTTTAGGTTTCAGGGTTCAAGCTTTGGGTCTGAAAGACATTGGGCGGCAGGCTGCCCTGCTGGGAAGGCAGTGGATATGTATCTCATGCTCAATAATTGCAAGCACATCGGCAAGACGTCACCTACACATGGCTACAACTTCAAGACTATAGGCAAGCCACTGTGACCATGTGCGCAGGTAAGTCTAGAAAAACACAGCTGCAACGAGCCCTAAACCCTAAACCCTGAACCCCTTACGCCCTAGATGCCCCTATATGACTCCATACAACCCCATTATGACCCCTATATCCCCTGTAAAAGGATCCCAGGCATGGATCTGACTTCTCCAACCCTAAGCCCTAAACCCTGTACCCCAGTACCCTGCTACCCTAAACCCCTTTCCCTGGATCTCACTTCTCCACCCTCGCCTCTGAGGGAACAAAGCAGCAAATTGGCGAGCTAGCCGGCGACCTGAAGGGAAGCAGTTCACGAAAGGGTGGGGTTTAGGGGTTTAGGGTTACTATCTGGGGCCTATATGGGAATTTCCCAAATGGGAACCCGGAGCCCCCCCCAATATGCAGTGGGCTTAGCTTTTGGTGGCTAACATCTGGAGGTTCAGGCTATCTTGGCCAACAAGGGAAACCTTAACCTCGAAACCCTAATCTCTAAACCCCACCTTCTAAGCCGTTTACCTCCTTTTTTGTGTGCTAAAAAAGACAAACCAGGTTTTCTTTATGCTTTTGCAAAAAACCTGGCAGTTCTAAAAAAAGCCTGGTTTTCCAATTTTCTGACCCGCATTTTACCCGAATTTTCCAATAATTTACCCGTATTTTCCCGTAACAAGATGCCCCTCTCAGAAAAACCTGGTTTCTTTTCGTAAACCTGGTTTTTTTTGAACTACACAGAAAAAAAGGCGGTAGATGGCTGAGAAGGTAATCCCTAAACCCTTAACCCTAACCCCTGATTCCCTAAACCTAATCCCTGAATCCCTGAATCCCAAAACCCTTAACCCTAAACCTTAAACCCTCAACTTTCAACCTTAAAGCCTAACCTTAAACCCTAAACCTTAAACACTAAACCCTGAGGCGTATGGGGCCGTCGGACTCCTTGGATCTGGCCCAAGGCTTTGCAGCTGCTCCTGGAGACACCACTACTGCTTCAACTACTCCTGCAAGAACTTCTTCTACTCCTTCTACCACAACATACTACAGCCTTTTCCCAGCATCAATTCTCAGGTCTGGATGTGCGGAACGATTCTTTGATTTCGCAGGGCGGAGTCGAGTGACGCACTCGAAGCCACGCCAACTCCTCAGAAACCACCGACCCCCCACAAATCCTTGAAGCAAAACAATTCAATCTTACCTGCACCATCTTCCAGAGCCTCGGCCCAAACCCTAAACTGAAAACCCAACCCAAGCCTAAACTCCAAAAACACGACTGAGGTCCACTTCTCAAAGCTTCCAGGCACCCAGCCGAGTCGTGTGACAAAGCCGTTGAGGATGAGCTCCGGATTGTGACCTCTGATGTGGACTACACATGAGCTTAAAGGGGGTTCTATAGGGTTCAGGGTTTAACCATCCAGTTTTGGGGTTTTGGGGTTTTGGGGCCTATACTCCTTAAAGGGGTTATGTAGGAGATTCCGTAGGGGAGTATTATAGGGGTTATTCAGGGAGGGGTGGTTTAGACTATGGCTCAAATGGTCTGCCTGCACTGCCCTGAGACCCTTGGGCCTGTAGGCAGAACTTGTTCTGTGATGTCTGATTTGGGCTTGACGTGGTCTACACTGGGGCCCGACGTCAACAAACAATATCTACTCTGGACCCTATAATCTACCGATAACTGGGTTGCTGTGAAGGAACTTAACTCAAGTTACTATAACAAGGAAGCCCTACGAAACACATACGTATATTCTGGTACCCTAGCCCTAAACCACAAACCCTATATACCCCCACCCTAAATCCTAAACCCTAAACCATAACTTAATTTAAGTTCCTGAACAGCAACCCACATCTTGTCCAGTTTGAAGATGAGCTTCGGAGGTGCTTCAGGGAGAGTCGGGGAGTGGATCCTAATACTAACCCCTATATAGTCCCCATATTAACCCCTTAAATAATCTTAGGGTGTAGGGTTTAGAGTTTAGGGTTTAGGGTCCCTATATTCACTTCCCCTCTCCTCCTTAAGCACCAGTAAGTTGTTTTGATTTGAACTTCAAATGAGGGGAAATAGGAAGAATCGAGAAACAAACATGGTAAACCTTGAAGGGTTGATAGGGTTTAGTGTCTGGGATTTAAAGTATTTAGGGTTTCTGGCTTAGGGTTTAGGATTCATGTGGTTTAGGATCTAGGGTTTAGGGTAATTAAAGGTATAATGGAGAACCAAATGGAAAAGAAAATGGCAAGTGAAATGGGGATGTGTGCTTATAGGGAGTATCGGATTTAGGAAGTTGCCCTGGGATCTGTGTGTAAACAGTACCATTTTTTCCAATTCAAAGTCTACAGACAACGTACCTTTCACTGTGGTGGGTCACCGGTTTTTAGGTGCTTGAGTGTGAATTTAGGTTGAGGTGATTCAGTATCTTCCCTCTAGTTAGCATGGAATGAGGGAGCGGATCGTTGTCGTAGTTCCTCATAACTCTCAATAAGCCCTAAACCCTAAACACCAGTTCCTATTTTCTTTTCCACTCTTTCATTCCCTACCCTGAAGCCCGAAATCCTGCATTATCCCTATAACCCTTTGAGGGGGACCTTAGTAGTTTCCATTTTCTTTCTCCATTCCTGCATTCACTGCTAGCCGTAGGTAAGTCTTGGGATTGACCACCCCCTCCATACTCCCCCACAAGATGTCCCTTCATTAGGCATATTTGGTTCTTTCCCGAAATAAGGGGAATCCAGCATAGACTCCAAAATACGATGCTCCTTATTATTGGTGGCCCCCAAAAATAGTACCGGTCCATGAAGGACTTGAAACGGTGCGGAGGACTTAGACATCACACCTACAACCTGTATAAACCATGGTGTTCTAGGGTTTAGGTAATGACTGTTAGCAACCCAGTTGTCCCCTTTATTGAACTATTTACTGTAATTTTCCTCTACCCTTCAATCAGGGTGCCTTGACATGCTGTCCGGGCTGAGAATAGCCGTGCAGGTAGCAAGTGCCAGGCCAGAAACCATTGCATGTGCTCTTAGCTGCTTCTGATATGTCACAGGCCTGCTCGTGAATCCTTAATCAGGTCGCTTGATGACTTGTGGGGGTGCCCTTTCTGCAAGTTTCTGGGGCTACCGCTGGCGTTGCACGTCGCGCCGCCCTTCATGTCCTGAAAAAATCGTGACGTTCACATCTACAACATCACTCAAGTACACCCACGAAGCAATCACGAAGCCAACCCTGAATTGTGGGACATTTGGAAGAACTATGTGGATCTTGGCCTAATTTACTGTTCCTAAACTGCGACAAATTCGTATAGGAACCCGAAATATACGTAACAGGAACCGGATGATGCCCTTCCCCAACTGTCACCCCAACCCTGAACCCTAAAGCTTAAACTCCCTTGGTAGCTCTCGAGAACAGGATACAAAAGTCTCGCAAAACAATCCTTTACCATCCTGGGGGTGACCCCTAGGATCACAGTGCTGCCCTTCTTCTTCTCCTACTTCTTCTGCTACTGCTACTACCGCTACCGCCACGAGCTGTTCATGGAGGCGGCCTCATTATGCACGAGACCCATTGGAGCTACGCAACTTTTGCGGCTTCCCCTGGGCCACTATGAGACAAGCTCCATGGTGTAGTGTTGAGGTTCAGGGTTCAGGGTCTAGGCTATTAAATTGGGGTAGCCATTCGGAGAGGAGGGCAAGGGTGTAGGGGCCCCGTTTTGACGAAATGAAGAAAAGGACTGTCTTACTGATGACACAAAAATTTAAGGTCATGAAGGACTCTTATTCTATCAGCCGTAGCGTATGGAAAGAACGTCGACTTGGCAGGCTTCTCACGGGCTCCCAGACAAAAAGGATCGGGGCCACGTCACTACTTGAATGATCTTTTGACTCAGTCAATCTACCTGCCATCCCTAGAAATCCCTCTGGTAGGCCCGATACACAAGTGACTAAATAGACTTTCTTAGTCAAGAGATCCTCCAAGTATACCATCCCCTTGAAGTCCCCGTCTAACGGTGGCTCTGCAGGGATGCTAAAGTTCGAAGGTCTCCTTGAAGGATTTCGTACGGAGACCCTAAAGGTTTAGGGGTCCCCAAACCCTATAAGAGCTCCAAACTCCTGCAAAGATTTCCAGAGTATCAAGAAGGCGGCAGGTCCTGGCCCAGCTTCAACCGCGTGATGCCTTAAGAGGAGAGCAGGGGCTTCAAGTTCGGGTTAGGTTTAGGGTTTAGGGATTCGAGCTTAGTTTATGGATCCTAAAGGAAGCTACCTCGCACATGGACGCAGTATGCACATGCAAGCAGAATTGCTGAGACTTCTTTACTAAGTGCTTGACGCTGGTGAATGGCGGATTCGTCAGGGAAAGTATGTAGGAGTTTTACTGATTGTTTAGAAACTATATCAAGCTAATAGGGTCTGGCGTGCCCTCGGTGCTTGGATTTTGACAAACGGATTCTATCCTTGTTTCCAGGACTGAACACGACGTGGTGTATGGAGTTCTTGGTGTGGCGTTTGTATACAGTCCATTAGCTTCTCGAGTTGTTGTGATTGCAAGGTTTGGGAAGGAAGGACTAGTCTACTTGCTCTGATCCACACTGTATGGTTGGAAATGCGGGAGTAAGACGAAGCTTTGATACCCATACACCTGCGAAGGCATCTGAAATACCAACCGTCTATGGAACTCAGATGCTCATTTTCAAGGGTTAGGGTGCCCTTTTGCTGCCTATCTACTACTGCTAACTCAGTAGGATTATCCCAAGCTACCTCAATGCCCAAATATATTACTGAATCTGTTATCGGGACAAACCACTGCCCTGCAACGTCATTCACTGGCGGCTTGCAGTCGTTTGAAGCCAAAGGTCGTGTCTGGTCAAGGTGGAACGTTCCAGGCTTCTAGCGTAGGCTGGTCTGGCAATGTCAATAAGATGGCCATTGTAATCCTCCAAAGCAAAGGTGTGATACCATCGGTAGTTGATCCGTTCTTTGTATGCAAGATCAACCATCGCCTGCATGCCATGCAGCTCGGGACGGATCTGGAAAAGCCCAGCTTTCTCATTGATGCTCTTCGAGGCCAAGGTCATGTATGCGTCAAGAAGCGCATAGGCACACAAATTAATCTTGTCCGCTGGGCGTAGGGATGAGGATTTAGGGTTCAGGGATTGGTTTAGGGATTACAGTTTTAGGATCGAAGGGTTAGAAGCTTCAAGGGATGGATTTCCCAGCATCATTTGAAGAACTTAGTATGGAGCTGCGAGAACACGAGAAGTAGTATTGAATGGGCGGCGAAATAACTAGACAAACCCTACAAACCCTAAATCCTGAAGCCTTAGCCCCTGAAACCTAAACGCGCAACTCCCAAACCCCTAGAGTTCCTTGAGAACACCACACGGAGGCCACAACGAGAAAGCCAGCTGCTGAGCTGCTGGATTGCTGGGAACTGGCGCTAGAAAGGGCTCCGCCATCAAGTCATACTCCAGAAATTATATAAGGAGAATGGAATAGAACATGGAAACTACTATTTAGGGTTTAGGGTTTAGGGTATACCGATTTGAGCCCGAAGGTGCCTACATAAACTAAGATTAATGGAGTCAAATGGAAAAGCACATGGAAAAGGAAAGGGCAACTGGGGTTTGTAGGAAATCCTAATCCTTGGGCCCTATCTATGCGCATGTATCTCTAGAACCCCTAAACCCTAAACGACTTCGGCACAGCCCTCTTACAAAATCTGACGCCAGTTATCAGACTCCGTGGACTTCAACGGCTGTCTATGGAACAGACGACTCCTCCTAAGGAGTACCAGCGAAGCGAATAGAAGCTAGGGTTTGGGGTTTGGGACTTAGGGCTAAGGCACCCCAAAACTTCAGCAAGTATGTGAAATGTTATACATGATCTTTGGAGAGGAGTGCCTGCGTCACATATTTGCGCAAACCCCAGATGCCATTCATGCACATTTTAAAGTCCTTCAATATTCCGACTCGAAACATGCAAAGTGAAACCCTTTCTGGGCACCGCGCGCCAGTAAGACGTAGGTCCTGATCATGAGATGCGGGAGGGGCTCTGAAGGAAGAGACTAAGGAGTCCGCCATCACTGTCTAGGGCCCAGGGAACCTAGGACCTCGAAGGGGTAAGGATCAAGGGTTTAAGGACCTTGCACCTAAAGACCCAACCGCAAGACGCCTTTTTCATCACTAGGCACGCCGCAGTAGGGGCAGATAGCAATACTGTAGGTAATTAAAAATCCTGCATGGCCTTAATATATTATAGGACCATAGCTCACGTGACCTAACCCTTAACGTACCATAAGTCTCTTTAAAGTGCTTAGGATCTTGCAAGATTTTTTGCATACCCCTAAACCCAAATCCCTAAACCTTCTACATCCCTGTACAACCCCTTTCAAGGTACTTGGGGTGCCGTAGGATTTTTAATACCAAGCACTATCCCTAAACCCTATAGATCCCTGGACCCTTCTATAGCCCTAAATCCTATATGTCCCTAAACCACTATACATCCCTAACCACTACATGTCCCTAAATCCTATACATATATATATATATACACACCTAAACCCAAATATCTGAACCTTGTATGTTCCTGATCGCCATAAATCCCTGGACCTTATACACCCCTATATATCCCTATACCCCCTTTGAAGGTACTTAGAGTCCAGTAGGTTTTTGTTAATACCAAAGCTCCCTAAACCCTCCATATCCCAAAGCCCTACTCCTCCCTAAACCACGCATCCCTAAACCCCATGTATCCCTATGTTTGAGTATCCACCCTAAAGTCTACACCCTAGTTCCTTAACCCAAACCCCTTTACAAGTCCTACATATTTCCATACCCCCCCCCCTACTTAGGGTCCTGCAGGATTTTTCATATCCACCGTATGACACTTCCTTCTACCTTAGGCTTGTTCTTGCTGAAGCGGGAGTGCGGGAATGACGCAACTAGTATCATAGGGCTTCAGGGTTAAGGGTATGGGGGTTTAGGGTAGGGTATAGGGCATAGGGTTTAGGATGTAGGGTTTAGGATAGGGTTAGGATAGGGTTAGGATATAGGGTTTAGGGTAGGTATGCAGTATAAAGTACAGGATTCAGGGAGACAGGGTTGAGGGTTTAGAGTTTAGGGGGGCTGGGGTATAGGAGGGAAGTATCCCTTATTCAGCTACTGCAAGAGTCATGATAGGGCCTGAAAGCCCCACAAGTTAAACTCTCAAACCTAGACCCAAACTCTTGATGAATTACAAGCCCCGGAACCCTGAAATCTGAAATCTAAACCCTAAACCTAAACTCTTCAACCCACACCTTTAAGCTAGTGGCTGCAGTCGACTGGTTCGAGGAATTCCTAGGAATGTTTTGATTACCCCCACTCCAGGACCTTTAACACCAAATCTTGAGGGATGATGACCATGGAATTGGGATGTTCCTGGTGGAATGCTCCATATACTCCCACTCTCCCTTTCATGTTCTGTTCTTTGCCATTCCATTCTCTACTATCAGGCAATTTCCCTATCATAACCCTGCTATACCCCATGACCTAAACTTAACACCGAACTCTAAACCCTGAAGCTTAAGCCTTAAAGCCTGAACCCTAAGCCCTAAACCCTGAACCCTAATGCTTTAAACCCTAAACCCTGTGAACCCTGAACAGTAGACCTGCATGACAAAGTCTATGCCCACGGAGTCCTTTCGGCAGGTGGCTGATGTACACGCCCTGCCTCGGTTGGCTTTGTACGGGTTTTGGGCATGCATGTTTGATCTACTTTTGGGGTCTCGGAAAGGCTTGGGAGTTAGGATTGTGGCGTGGGCTCAAGGATTAGGATGTAGAACTGGACTTCAGGTTCCTAGCCTAGAAGTGAGACAGAAAGTCTGCCTGGGGTCATATTAATAAATCATATAGGGTTATATGGTTTTGCATAGGGCTATGTAGGTTTATATGGGGTATGCATATTCTGGATAAGGAGTGAGAGTTTTTTGTGTACTGGCTTGATTTTTTTAATGCACGGCGGATGAAGCCCGAAAGAGCAAAGCTCCAGGTACCCGCGGGCGTGAATGTACCACGTGCCGTGACTTCAGGCTATGACTTCAGGTGGCGTGGCACTCGGCCTACACTCCTTATACCCTAACCACTAAACTCTAAGCCCTAACCCCTACGCATCCCTAAGCCCTAATCCCTAAGCCCTAAACTCTAAACCCTATATCCCTAGATCCTTAATCGTGCTCAGCATTGGAATGGAAAGTATGGGAGCCTGGGGAAGCCCGCCAAGTCAAGAGCCCAGAGCCATAGCTCAGTAGGGAACAATAGCAATAACAATCATAATGCTAGTAACAACTTTTGAAGTGAAAGCACTGATAAGTACACGCAATCATGATAGCAACAAGAATATTAGCGATATGGGCTGAGGGGCCCAAGCTTAAATCCGTTTAGCCGCCACTGAATCGGCATCCTAGCTTTAATCCCCTAAACTGGGTCAGGTTTGGGGCCCCTATAAGATTAAAAAAAGAATCTATGGCTTTACAAGGGTTATGTAAGCATTAAGGCTAAAACAACTTCGAAATTATGTTCAAACCTACCCCCTGTAGAAGGGATCCAAGTAGCTTGAAAAGCCCTCCACATGATACGGACTGGGGCTGTTGCAGGACCTTTGCCTTCTCATGGAAGAGCATGACGTCGGTGAAGTCCTGTGGAAACTCGTGCGTTTAGGGTTTAGGGTTTCGGGCTTGAGCCCACAGGAATCAGAAGGAAGCTTGCAAAGGTATTTGGTTTGTGCGCTGGGCTTCCTGATTTAGGACCTAAATTAGGTTCACCAGCCTGCGGTGATGCTAAAAGAACTTGATTGACTTACGCGAGTGGTTCTCAAAAGGGAAGTCATGCCAGGCGAGATCCACCTGGATCCCGCCTCATCAGGATTTAGGGTTGAGGATGATCCCAAAAAATGTAGGCGGATGGTATGAAAAGCATCATGACCGGCCCGGCACGCCAACCCTATACCTCAGACCCGACATTTTCACAGATTGCTTGGAGGAGGCAAGTCGATCAATACTTCTACGGACTATGGGGCAAATCTAGCGGGACTGCTCTGCGTTGCCACTAAGGAACTTCAATTAACTTAACATATTATGGGAAGTACTGGGATTCCCTTTTTAAAATGACAGCAACCCAGGTTCTGCTTGAGTCAAACCCTAAACCCAAAAAACCTTAAAGCTAAATTCTAAACGCGAAAACTGTCACCCTAAACCCTAAAAACCTTGACCCTAAACCCTAAAGCCTAGCAACTTTAACCCTAAACCCTAAGCCCCTTAATCCTAAACCTAGGATCTCAACCATCAGGCTAAGTCGTTTTCCATCCCCAGCCCTGCCTTGTTGGTTGCGTATTCGCAGATCTTCTTGAATGGAAAGTCGCGACCTTCGATTCAGGAAAGAAGGACTTGCTTTAGGGTTTGGGGTATATTGCTGTGACGGAGCGAGGAACAGAAGATTGGGGTTGATTGTTGCCATTTCTACTGGGATTAATTCCTTCATTGCCTTCAAACTTGGGGCAAGTACACAGAAAGAGTGAGCTTGTTTGAGACGCTTCTGTTGTGGGTGCTCCGCGGAACTGCCAAGGTCAAATGTATATCCCCTGAACAGCCACATGGGGCAGTCGTTCGAACCAGGGGCGGGCTCTCAAACATGTCATCGCGGGCTGAAGACGGAAGACGTTATGAGACAGAAATGCTGTTTTTGGCACGCAGCTCAGGCTTCCAAACCACATCAACCTTGAGATGCAACAAAACCCTTTTGTGCCCTGTATTCCAGGACCCTCCTTGTACCCTTAATTGGGGATATATGGTCCCTAATAGTGGGTACTTAGGCCCTAATAGAGGGTAGGAGGAGGGTCTAGGTTCTCTCTTGTAAGCGTAAGCCTGAAACCCGAGCTGGTAAGCCCAACAATCAAGGTACCTCTTAGAGCCATTGGCTACTCGTTGGGGGCTTCCAACAATGAGTGCATGATGTCCCGTACGCTGTGGCTTATATTCGAAGTCCACCCAAGCTTACCTTTTATCCAATCCAAGTTGCGTTAAGCCCCTTTATGGAAGGCGGGTGACTAGGCTAAACGCTGGACTTGATCAAGTCGCAACCCGTGAGCACACCGTCTTCCTCAAGCGCGGAAACCCCGAAAAGTGGAGCACGCGCAACATGTCCTGTGTCTCCCGACATTCTCCCCGCTTCAGAAGATCGGCCAGCTCTAATTAAGCCCAACGCTGATTCGGAATTCTACATCCAAACATGCCACTGATTACTAAACAACCTTTGCTGCAACCTCTCTTGCCTGAAGCCTGACACCCTGAACCCTCGCGCGACCCCAAAGAGGGAGCCCCAAAACTATGGTAGGAGTATGATAGAAATATACCTACTACTTTCCTACTAGGGTCCATATAGGAGTCCTAATGTAGTCTTGGGGTCCCCTGCTTGGGGTCCCCATTAGAATCCTCTTCTTGTTGCAGCCCCGCTGCGAGGATAATAGAAAGTGTTGGGGATGACATTCACAAGCTCCTGGCTCCACAAGGGCCGAAGTTTAGGGCTTCGTCTGAGGTTGTAACAGGGATATAGCGGACTGTGTAAATATGGGGATAATTATATTACATGTATATATAGAATGTTTCTTTTATAGGGTTCCGGGCTTCAATATTCGCATTGTGGGTAGTAAGAACTGGAATAGAAAATGTAAGCAACTAGATCATTTTGGGTCAAGCTGTTAGCCATTTCTTACGAGGCACCAGTCACCCACCCTAACCCCCCCCAAGCGTGTGATTGAGGGCATTCAAACATGCCCAGTCTCTTCCCGCTCGCAATATACACACCCAGCCAGTCGAATATCAAATATACCCCGAACTAGATTCTAGATCAGCAGAGATACGGAATGTCTCATCTAAGGGGGTTGGGTGGGGTAGGGTGTCTGGTTCGTATTCAACGATTACATGACACAAGGATCCCTGACATATTGGACGAATATCCCTAAATGGCATTATGTGATGCTAGGACGCCTAATATGATTTAATGAATTTCCCTTTGTGGTTGGGTCTGGAGGTCTCTGGGGAGTCAGTGTGTCCGGCAGCTGTAAGCTTTCTAGATTCCTTGCAAAAGCTAAGTATAGAATACTTCAAACCAAATGGACCAACATGATACTGGCAATGCTTCTTGCCCTGCGCTACACACCGAAACTGCTGTCCTTCAGGAAGTCAAAGCATTTCCTGGAGGGCTTCTGCTGCGTCGTCACAAGGATCTTCCTGGCCAGGTAGCGGCATTATCCTACAGTCCCTCATAACAGCACTGCTAGCAAATGCTTGCGTTTCTCAAAGCAGCCCCGCCCATACGGAATCCTTTACCGCTGAGGCTAGGTGGGTCAAGAAAAACATAACAAAGAAGTCACATGATTTGCTGCATAAACATTCTATGATTGAATTGAAGCTCCTCAACAGCAGCTCAGAATATCAAACGTAGATTTCCGCTATCCGCACACCTGTGTGTGATTTCGTGCGGTACCTGCGCATGTTTCATCTTGCTAAGCAACCCGCCCCTAAAGGGTCCATGTAGGTAAGTGGTATATTCCCAGGGCCCAAGAAGTTCCCGAACCACTACTGTGAAGGTCCAAATATACAATATATAGCTACATGGGCCTTAAAAAACCTACATCCAAACCCTACACTTCTTAAACCCTAATCCAATAATCTTGACCCCTAAACCCTGAACCTAATTACCATACAGACGATTAGCCTGGACAGAAGATTTCGGGTGTCAGCTGGCAGTTTGCTGATGTCAGACTGGACCGTTTGGCATGCTAAACACCCCTTAACATCAAGGATAATCTCATATGAACCCAGTACTCTCTCGAAGCTTATTCTTGGGTTTTGATTGCAACGCATGTTCCCTTTCATTCGAAGACAGTCTGATGCAGAACTAAGAACTTGTGCTCCTTCGGTCTGAAATTCCTGTAGGGTACCTCTGCAAACTGAATCTTTCAGCGAAAGTGGCATGGTGAGGCAGGTGCTTGTCCTTTCCTAGACCCGCCACGTGCCCTCCACAAACACCAGAAATAGGACCTACGTAGATCCCTTTTTAGGGTGCGCGGTTGAATGGAGTCTTGGGAGTTTCCGTCGTCCTGGTGGTGAAGGCCCAACGTTGCGCAAATGACTGTATTCTTTATTTGACGCATGTTTAATGGTGACATGAGCAAGACGTCCTGTTCCCCCAACCCACGTTACCATTCAGATCTGGACTGAGAGCTTTCCCAAAAGTCCACTTAAATGTAGTATACACTTTGGTCCGAAAGCTTCTACATGGTAACTCCTCTGGACCCTAGGTGAGTACGCACTATATACCTACATGTACCGTTTGGAACAGGACAATGGGTTTGGCACGTAGGTAGGTAGGCCACAGTTCTGCCATAAATGCGAAATTCTGAGGCGCAAGCGGCGTCTTGCCACCCTGGAAATACTTCCTCGGATGGGTCTAAAAAGGTTTAGGGTTTGACGGCTTTGGATTCAGAAGTTGGTCGACATTTGGGTGTTCTAGTTCCTAGGTTGACTGATGCTCCTGCGTTGGGAGGAAAAACTTAAGGGTCCAAGTACTCAATCATCATATACGTACCCACCGCCTGTACTACGAGCACTAGTACCCAAATCCCAAATACCAAATCATTGGGTACTTGGACCCTAAACCCTAAATCCTATAGATCCCCATATAATATCTCTGTAAGGGGACCCAACTGTCGTGTACATGGACCCTTAGGGTAAGCCCCCTGAATTTGGCAGGCGCCTACTCACATTCAATTAACACTAGGTCCCTGTGAGCCGTTAGCTCGATTGTTAATATCCCCAAAAGGAAATGCCTATATAGTATATAGAGTTCAGGGTCTAGGGTTTAGGGCTTAGCCAATATTTAGGATCCCAACATAATCCCTGTATAACTCTGTGAAAATCTAGTTTAGTCAGGGGGTCACATCATGGATCTGGGCCTTCTGCAAGCAATCCTAAACTAGGGCTTAGGATTTAGGATCTAGGATTGAAGCTTACTGGCTTTTGGTAGGGAACATGGAAATGTAATCCTATATAATCCCTCTACAATCTATTCCTTTATTCCCTATTAAGAACCAGTTAGGAAGGCTTCGCGTTTAGGAGGCAGGGTCCCTGATTTCGGGAACCCTCGCATTTCTTTGTCTGAGCTTGGTGACTTTACGCTTGAAATGGCTTGGCATCACAGGAATGCAGGCTTCTGGAGTGCTCAGGTATTGTTGCAAGTAGCAATGCAAAAATTGTCTCGGCCCATCTATGTAGGGTGCTGATGGCTGAGAGAGCCCCCAACCCACTTGCGAGCCAGCCCACCCTGAACCCTAGAGCGCCGCTGGAGACCGTCTGAACAACCTGTTTGTTATTGCCGACTGGTGGCTCAAACTCATCCATGGCCTCATCCTCTTCCACCTGCAACGGGGAAATGAGGAAAGGACCTTGGGTCGACGTCCTGCGGAAGATGAGATCCCTAAACCCTAACCCCTAGGCCCCTGAACCCCTAAACCCCTAAACCCTAAACCCTAAGATGTCGCTGAGAGGACGCATGACACGGTTGTCCTACAACAGCTCTTGGCTGTCCATTCGTAAGCACCAAGTTTCAGCCTGAGCACTATCCAAGCGAGACCTTTCTAGACTCGAAATCAATCAGAACCCCCCACCCCCCCACCAAAAATCATTGGTCCTAGGCACAACTTTTGACGAAGATCTTTTCTTGTGAGAATATCGGGTAAGCACTTGAGTCACTTGAGCCGAACGCACCGAAGCTCCTTTGATGGTTTAGATGCTTTGGGCTTGTCAGATTTCAGGATTCAGGATTGAGGGGATTCAGGATTGAGGATTGAGGGGCTCAAGGTTTAGAGCGGTAGGGTTTAGCAGCTTACGCTGCTTGAGTTTGGGGTTTAAGACTGTTGGCTTTGGGGTTTCCTATGTTAGGTATTCGAGTTTAGAGTTTTGGATTTCAGGATCTTACTCTGTGTTCTGACCCCTGCCATCCCTATCCTAACTGCAAGATGAAGAGGAGCTTTCTAACCCCAACCTCTATGATGAGGACCCGGGTAAGCGTTCAGGGTTTAGGATTTGGGGTTTAGGGGCTAAAGTTAACTCCCCAGGCCTCACTATCCTCAGCTGGGACGATGGTCTCGTCGGCCCTCAGGAGGATTCAGATTTCCACGTGCTTGCAAACAACCACGCCCACAAGGCGTTCTAGAGAGCTTTATAGGATGCAGGTTTCAGCTTTCGGAATTAAGGTTAAGGGACAAGGGCAGGTAGTTTTTAAGGAAGAGTACCTTCGGCACCCAACGGATCTTTGAGGTGGCTACGCCCAAACGTCCAAGCCTGCAAGATCCGCTTCCCAACGCGAAGAATGGTGACAACTCCCAACCGCCTCATGTTAACTAGATGCCATACCATACCCAACTTAAGCCCTTAGCTGAACACCACGCGCAGAATAAGCCCTCGACCTTAAACTGGGTTGCTGTTAGGAAGCTTGAAGCAAGTTACTCGTACAAGGAAACCCTGTTCTTTACCATGCCCATCTTATGGCAACTCATTTTTAAGTTCGTTAGCAGCACCCCAGTATCCGCACAAAAAACCGGCCATGAGGATCCAGCTCTCGCATCTTGTCGATGCTTCTCGGCTCTTGCCGTTCGACCTGGCAGTCAAAGAGTCAAAGAGCATATGTACATATATACATATATAAGGTTTGGAATATACTTGGGTCGAAAATGTACATAAGACAACAGCAAACTGCATATTGTTCAATGCAAGCCCATGTGCAAGGCTTAGTACAGCTGCCGCATAAGTCCTTTTTTTTCTCTCTGAACCCAGGGTGCCTCTGTCTGTTCAGACCATCTATCCGACCATGTATCATAGCGCGGGGATTTTGGATGTCAGGCTTCAACAGGGCTTCCGAGTGCTTCTTCCAAAGGCCTCAAGAAGCGCTCCTCGGGATCGAGGCTCATGCCGTCATCTGGGCTCTTAGGTGCTACACGTGTGCATGGCTCATTGGCACTTCTGTCTAGATGGCTCAGAACTTGCAGATTCCAGTCACGGACTTCTTATGGGTTAATGTGGGCTATGGTATTTTGGAAGGCTTCGGATAAACAAGATTGTAGGATGGTCTCGTTTGCTCCCAACTTAGCAAGAGAGCATCAGCTGTGAGTATGCAGTCATGCCATCACTGTTGCCTGTCTTCCTACCAAAAGCAATCCGAAGTTATTCAGTTGCCAAGTTGCCAGTTATGAAGGGTATGGCAGCCCCCACAGTCTGAGAACCCGGGACAATCTTCCCGCAGCGCACAGGTGAATCCGAAATACTTCCAGGAGAAGACAACTGAATCGCAAGAAGCTGGCAGCTTGTACACAAAGCTCCTGGAATGAGTTCCGGAATTGGGCGCTCATCCTATTCTGACATGTTTTCGGCTCCAAACCTCTACGTCCTGGACCTCGCCTATAGCTTAAGATCCAGCTCAAACGAGACCTTTGTGGGATTCGTGGATAGTATACATCACTGTTTGGGTTGAGGTCGCTACAAGTTGCCCCGGAAACCTAAACCACAAACCCTGAACCCAAGACCCAAAAGGTCCCAACACTGGGTCGGCCTGTAGCTGCCACTAAAACACACAAATGTGGGGTCCTCTTGCAACAAAGGAACTCTCTGAATATCCTACAGGCCAAAAAAGTATTGGCTATTCGGACCCCACACTCTAAACCCTGAAACACAAGACACAAAAGTCCAAACACCTCACCTGCTGCCTAAGGGGCAGTTTGGGAGTGGTTCTGCTAACATTCTTGTACGAAACAAACCATGCATACTATGGCCTCCAGTCCTCTTCAAGCCCCTAAACCCCAAATCTTACAAACACTAAATCCTGAACCGAAACTCCTGAACCCTGAAATGCCTCTTCGCCACGGGCTTCGGCTTCTTTTCGTGCACGCCGCACCTGCTTTGGAAGGCATATGGGAGAAAGATGGGTCTTGGGGTTGGAGATTTCGGCTTTTGGTGATTTCTCAAAATTAGGGCTTTTGGGGGGGGGGGTCCCCATTGTGAGGATTATAATATTTTAGGGTCTCCGTTGGGGTCTGCTTGTTTTAGGGTTTGGCGTTTGCGCATTCAGGTTCTGGGAGGCTTCGCGCTCAGGATTTGGGGTTTAGCATTTGCGGTTTGGGGGCTAGGTTGCAGGGTTAGGGACATTTACTGATGGCTAGAGTTCAAGTCCTGAAGTGTTTGGTTCCTAAACCTTAAACCCTAATCCCTAAACCCTAATCCCTAAACCCTGAACCCTAATCCTTAAACCCTATGCCCTTATCCATAAACCCTATTCCCTAATTCCATAAACCCTAATTCCATAAACCCTAAACCCTA
>CAJNIZ010041535.1:52516-63374 GCA_905231905.1 Symbiodinium pilosum
CTAAACCCTAAACCTTATTCCCTAATTCCTGAACCCTGGAGGGCTGGGACTCCGGGTTGCGGAATCAGAGGAGATCTCATCGGCCAGGCTTGGGCTTCGTAAGCTTTGGAGATATATATATATGTATACATTAAGCTTTGGGGTTATATATATGTATATATGTATATATAGGTTATATTGGGGTTACATTGGGGTTATATTGGGGTTACATGGAGATATGTGTAGAAAAGGTTGCTATGTATATGCACATGCGTAGATGCAAAATGTGAAAACATATGTGAAGAAAAGGATACATACATATATACATACAAATACATCTACATATACACCTATCCGTATATATATATATATGTACGTGTATTTCATTTCGGAAGCTCCAGACCCTCCAAATCCTTTAACTGTTAGGATGCATGGGTCCAGGGTTCGCAAGTTTAGGTCGAATTTTGCAAGATTGGCAAGAGAATGTAGATGCCTTGGCGCTGGTATCCTTGGGATTTGGGAAGATTAAGGGGGTTGCACATCAGGCCTTTGACTTTTTGCGGTATCAATGGGTACAAGCTCTGGGCAAAGGAGCCGGCAATGGGCTTCTGGGCCTCAAAAACTAAACACGTTGCATTCTGGATCACAAGTTGGTTCCCGGACACACAGGGCGATGTCTATCATTATCCTTGAACCCTGAACAATACTTTCCATCTCCTTTCCATTTTCCCTATATAGCCCATAACCCCTATATACCCCTATATAACCCTAAGCAATATTTTCTATATTCTTTCCATTACCCCATTGAACCCTTCATTACTATCCCAAACCCTATCATTCTGTCATGGCTCCATGGTTTTGCTGCGGGCGTGCAGTTCGCACTTGCACGCAAGCTCCGGTGCTTCTGCGAGCCGACCGTCGGGGCCATTTCCAAAACAAGTGTGGGCTTCCTGGTGAGTATATTCAAATATGATAAATATATATATATACACACTTAAATTATATATATATATATATCTTGATATATATATATATACATGATCTAATCCGTGTATGCAGGATTCCTTAAGAAGCTTGGTGGGTGTATCAAGCGGATATCCAGTCGGGAACTACCAGGAAAATGCATACCTTACATGTGAGGACTTGACTCGCAATACAAGGCAGATATGTGACGCTTCCGCGGTGAGCATGACAGACTTGTTCAAAAACAGTCCCCAATAAGTCTCAAGAATGAGCCCTGTACTCCGTAAATTACAACCCCCATACTTTTACTAGGGACGAAACATAAACAGCAAGCACTATGTGCCGCGGCGGTTTGAATGCCCCCCGACCCATTTTGACCTACCCCGTATGAACCATCGATGGCAGAGAATGGCCCAAAAACCAGCACTTGTCATGATCCGCCTTGGCCTTCTGTTTTTTCTTGTCCTGTGGCACAGTTTAGGGTGTAGGGAAGGACCAACATCTTCCTGAGTACTTGGATGCGGACATGTATTCTGCCTCTTTCTTCACCTCGATTTCATAGATGCCCCTTATCCTCCCCTGGATATTGCAAAGCATCTTTCCGAGCGTTCGTTTGATTTGGGCAGTAGCTAGCACAGGAATTGTTCTCCTGAAGAACTTGTATTTCGCAAGCACAACAGCAAATTCTGCGGCCATGATATGGAACCTGAATGACCAGTGAGGCTGTCCAGCAATAAGACACATAGCAAAAGGGTCTTAAGTGCAGCTGGCTGGCTGGAGGTTCTCAGCCAGCCACGATGCGCTGAACCCCAAACCCTAAATAGTAGCTTCCATTTTCCATTATCCCTATATAACCCTGATATAACCCCCATAATACACCCATATAAACCCTATGGTTGCAGCCATGCTTTGGCTCTCCAAATCTTCAGGAAGAAGCTCCAAACTAGATCGGACAGCACTCAGTTACCCAGCTCTGTCTAGAACAAAGTTGCAGGGCTGCTTCTGGGTTACGCCCACCGGGGTTAAAGCCATACTGTTCGGCTTGTCTTCAAGACTGACAATAATAAGAATGATGATGCCCACTTTGGACCCTAAACAGGCCCTAAGACCATCGTACATTAATTACCTACTTTAAGCTATTTGGAGCTCCAGGGTCCATGTTAAGCTTCCTTAACGGATGGAGGTATCGAAAGGTCCCCATTTCCGAGTGGAGCTTGGGCCTGTGGGCTTTTTAACAACAGTGCTGACCACTGCTACAATCTGGTCAGTCCCAAACAAATTCGCGAGTGGCAGGGCTCAAGGTGTAGAACGGGTGGCTGCCACCAAGCAGGCCCTAAAACCAAACCCTTCAAGGCATCAAGGTTTTAGGTTTTGGAGTTCAGGTGCCAGGGCCGAAACTGACCTTAGGCCTCCTGAACCTTCAAGCCCACATTCCCCGAACACTCTGGTTGCTGAACCCAAGCTGGTTGTTTCCACAAGTAAAGGATCCCCAATATACCACCCCAAAACACTTCAACCCTCATTCTGGGAACCCCATACGCAGAGCCCCTTGCTTGTGGAAACTCCAAGATATGCATCGGTCCTGTCTCATAAGTGAGACCATCTGCGATCGTTTCTGCCTCGGCGCTCAGGTCTTGGCAGCAGCTGGTTACCTTCCCTCAAACTAACCTGAAGACGCGCATAGCAGCCCCTTTGACAAGAACTGTCATCTCTGTAGGGCACGATTGTGGGATTGTGTATGGAGATCACGGGCATGCAATCAATTGCAGATGTTCCAAAGCCTGTTTGCGCAATCCCTGCCAGAGAGGTCACAATTCTGGTCAACCCAGTGACGCAACTGAATTCCCTTAAGCTACCGGGTCATCTGAACCCAACTTCTCATGTACTGAGATCCAAATCCCAATACTAAAATCCTTAGTGTAAGGAACCCCAAAAGGTACCCCTACTTTTAGGGAACCTCCAAACGTCTCTCTCGCAGTTTTGCTCTGCTGGGCACAGGCTCGCAATGTCGTCGCAAGTGTCGACCCCTTCCTATTCCTCCTCTCGTCGCAGCAGCTGGGCAGAGACGCATGTCACGGCTGAACTAAAATAGCTCGGGACCCCATTTCAGCTAAGCTGCCAGGTTTCAAGCTAGCCAATTTCATGTGAAAGCTAGTTGGAGGAGACGTGAACAACTAGATACTGCTGGGAAACAGGCCAGCCCAAAGGCAGAAGAAGGCTGAGGTGTAGAGTCAATGTTTTGAAGTTATGTAGAACTGGACCTGAAGAGGACCAGCAAGTAGTGAAATTCGTATAGCATACTGCTTTGTGTAAACCTACTCCTTATGCCCCAGCACTAAACCCTAAATAGTAGTTTCCACTATATTTTCCATTATCCCAATTTAACCCCAATGCGCCAGAGTAACTAGTAGTGTCCATTTTCTTTTTGATTGTTCCAAGGACCTGTTGAAAGTTCGTAGCACAGGGCAGAGGCGCAACAGGCGGAGGACACTGGAGACTGGTGCCTAGTATCAGCTTTAGGGCTCAGGTTTCAGGGATTCGGGTTCAACGCTCAAAGTAGAAGCTATAACATTGGAACATTCTTCCGCCCCAAGACCTGGGAAGAGGAATTGAACGGTTAAGGTGGAAGCCAAACTATTTTCCACGCAGAGTGCCCATGAAACACTTAGAGCACCCAGAGAGGGATCCCAATCATGCTACAGTCCCCCTGCTTGTCTGTACATTGGTCTTTTTACACAATCGACATACTGCCATGTTTCTCCTTCCAATCTTTCCAATCAGTATGGCTGAAGCTCACTCTCTCAACCCTGAAAGGCCACTACATGACACGTGTATTCTCTGCCAATTCGGATTTCCACCAGACGGCCCTACATGTTTGCATCCCTGCAACAGACCACGGAGGAACTGGTGAGGCGATGGCGACTTCTGCGCCGCACTCGCAAACTTGCCACTCCCTCTGGTTTCCTCCCCTCTCGCTGTTCACATGAAGATGTCTACATGATGATCCATTCTATTTCGTGGAATACTGCAACAGTTGGGAGGCAAAGATTTCACCTAGAAGCGGAGTGGGAGCTTCCCCAGAGAGGGCTTCCCCTCGGGTACTTGGAGGGTCAGGGCGACCTAGGAAATAGGTTAGTACTCCGTATAACCCATATAGTATCCCTGGTGATCCCAATTAGTAACCTACTTGCTAAGTCCGCCTGGCCCTCCAAGTATGAAGCCCATCTTCAACAACTCTAAAATGAAGCATTTTTAGGCATGTATCTGGTTCTCCGATAGATGGTGTTCTGTTGTAGAGCTGGGAACCTCTTGGGAACCTCCCTGCACCTATGACATGCGGGAAACATCGCGGCAGCAAGATGGATAAGATGGACGCAGGCACAGCAGCCCAAGATTGGGCGAGCCCATGGAACGGGGGTCATTCAGTATCATGCTTCAGCCAGCAACAGGGGGCGGAAAACTGTGCTGATTGTACTGCAAATTGGATTGGCGGGTAGATTTTTCCACATGACAGACATAAAACGACAGCAGTCGGTGCTCTGTCTACCCTAGGTTCCCCCACACTACATATGAGGTAAGGTCCAGCTTCAGAAAGTCAGGGTTGGCCTAGGCCTCCCACTGAGCGCGTTATCAACAATTCATTCCCAAGGCCCCGCGAGGAAGAATCAGGGCTGCGTGCGCTGCTCATCCGACCAAAACTGTGACAATCTCATTCCTTGGGTGCTTTTCGATGTGTAGGATGAGACTTGGTCTAGGGCTGGTTGAAGGGGGCTTCCAAGGGGGTTTTAAGGTTTAGGGTATGAAGTTTCATAAAACGAACATCGGCTTCCAATTATGTCCAAGACTCGGGCACAAGTTGGCAAGGAATAGATGTCAACCTGTCACCGTGCACGCCTCGCCGCTCACCCTGCGAAGAATATGTGTAATAGAGCTCAGGTCAACATCCGTAAAGCCGCAGTACTCTCACTGCTGCTAGGGCTCCAATGCTTTTGTGCTTCTGTCCCACCCCGAATCACCGAACGTGTAACTGCTTGCCTTGTGTGGCCTGAAATCAGACTTTACCAAGTAGCTGCAGTATGGTCCCACAGAAAATATGGTAGAAGCTGCTAGAAACATGATACCCGGCAATATATATATATATGTCTACATATATATATATATATGTATTCAGAGTGATCGGCAGATAAGATTGCCAAACGAAGTCCATCGGTTGCAAGCATGTAAAATGGCAGAGCGTGGGGCCTCTCAAAAAGGATGTGTCCCTTTATGCAGGTCCTGGCTTTAATTTCGGAGGTATACCCCTTAAGAAGCCGTATAATAGTCCCCTATATAATCCCCGATATAACCCATTTTTGAGAAATGCCCAAATTAATCAAGCTCCGAGGTGGCATCAGTGGTGGGTAGAGGCACAACAGCCGGACATTGCCCAAAACATGGCAAGACGGTAGTACGTCAATCCCCTCAAAAATGTAGAATAATGGCCTTTTGGATTATTTGGTGGGTTTTGGGCTATCATCTTATCTACTTTTGGGGTCCAGAAATGAGTAAAGACAAAAAGAATAACACTTGGAGGGCGTCCTTCCTTGAACTTTCAAATACAATGTACGACTGCATCGTTTCTGCGGCCATGTGCGGTGCAATGAGGGCTGCGTGCACTGCTCATCCAACCAAAATTCAGACAGTCTCGTTCCTCGCATGTTCCGAACATGTCTCCAAAGAAATGGGAGGTTAGGGAAGCAGTTTGGCTTATTCTTCACTACCTGCTGGTTCCGGAATAGGGTCCAGAGTTGACATAGTAGTCTAGTTGGCATGTTCTTACCTCCGAATGTCATCAGGGGTGCAGGCAGGGGTTGCAGTCCTGACAGGATTCACCTGGTTGACTGCAAAGCGTAGACTTAAGATGTGGTCTTTCAAGGACCGACAACCGATAGGATCCATGCAGGCTAAAGTGGGAGCCGCGAGGGACGGGATGGCAGTTCTAGACGCGTTGCCGCCAAGCAGGGCTGGCAAAATATGCAGCGGGCGGTGCCGGGTTTTATTGCGCTTTTAGATGTGTTTACTAGACATTATCGAAGAGAAAAAAGTTCTCAAATATGTCCAAGACTCGGGCACAAGTTGACAAGGAATAGCTGACGACCTGTCACTGTGAACGCCTTGCCGTTCACTCTGGGTACGTCCGCAAAGCATTCTGGCAGGAAACTCCCCACGCATCTGCTACTTTCTCAAGCACAGATGCGAAAGCATCTTGTTATCACCCGTTTTGGGGGAAAGAAAAAGAAACATTGGGGAGCTTGGGAATGAAGCTACCAGAACCCCTCAGGAATACACTTGCAAAATTAAATGGCGCGCTGCATGAGGAGTGAAAGGGCATCTGAGACTGTCTCAGGAAGACGGTGTGGCCGCTTTTCAGGCCAAGTTTGGAAAGAATTGTGCATTGGCTCGTGACTCGCAGGCTTGCATGGTTGAGGAGTGCCCAAGAACGCCTGGTTTCCACACACTTTAAAGTGAAGATTTTACTTCAATCAGAATTCGATTTTTGGTCAAACAAAAAAGCTTGAGTACCCTCATGGCCTAGCAATCCTGGGCGCTGAGCTCCATTTTTCACGTTCAAATCCCGAGGCTTGCATTTCAAGAGCGCACAGGTACTGTTCAATTCGAAGCAGTTGCTAGGCCGTGGGCCGTCTGATCCACAACTCACAACTCAAGCATCCACCTCAAACCCCACACTGACAAACTCTAATCCTTGCACTCTCAGAATGTTATACGGTTAGCCCTGAACACCCCGCTTCGCGGGCGGAGCCCCCAAATCTTGGATTCCATGCCCTGCGTCAGTCCATATAAGCAGCTTCCGTATCAGGAATGCTTCGCTGCTCCTGCCAAAGGCTTCAGCACGAAGCTTCTGCTCCAGGGCTCCCACAAATCATCCTGTTATGACTTTGGCTGTTGCTACTCACTGTAGCATGACGCCTCAAATCGTGTATAGATGTCCGCAACAATTCTCATTGAGCAGCACCCCTCATCTCTATGCGTAATAGATAACTATCCCAAAACCACAAATGCGGCAGCATTCGCTTACTCATCACATTGGCACTCTGCAAAACAACATAAATCTACTTATGCCCAAGTAGAGAACCTCAATTAATCTTCACCCCCTGCTGATGGTACCACACTCGACCAAAGCAACATGGAACTTCGTACATGGCCCCTTTTGCATAACCATCTTTGAAGATCTGCAACCAATGTGCGGTTCTAAGATGTTCCAGGTGTATTGGAAACATTGAAGGAGACAAGCGCCTGAGGCCCACGGCGGCCAACCAGACTGCGACGAAGCGACTTCTTGGCAAGACCTCTGCCTCGATCAGCTGCACGATTGCTGAGGATTGTGGACTTGGCGTGGGGGCTTAGGTAATAGGACCCGTGGCTTAATCACGGTGTCGCATCACTGAATGTGCAAGGTGGTCAGGGAGATAAGCAATACAAGGCTTGGGGGCTTGCCTCCAGAACGCCCAGAACGGCTACGTCAGCGACTGCTGATCAAAACAGACCATTGGTTGGCTGAGGTAAATCTACTTTTCTTATCACTTCTCTTCCGCCTGAGAAACATTCGGCCACCCTGTGCCCACATAATGCCATCAATGCCTGGGAGTTGGAACAGGATGGTGAGGGGATGAGGGATCTGACCTCAAGCGATTGCTTGCCTCAAAGCAGTCCCTGAGCCTGAAGCATATGCCTACTGGCAAGCCAGGTCGCTCTGGATGGAGGGAGGGGCCAAGAAGACTTCTACAGGCAAATCTGGCTCGAAGGCAATCTTCACGACAATCACAGGATCAGTGCCTGGGCAAGCATCGTGGATTCCGTTTGGGAGGGGCATTGTAGAATCCAGCAAACTGACATATGACTAGGCATGGAAATTGCTGTGATAGGACGCTAAGGAAACCGTCATGAGAAATAGCATCCCACCAAGTTTGCTACCTGAGGCCCGCGGTTCGGCCGCAGCGACTGTTTTAAGTCAAGCGCCCTGGTCCTCTGCAAAACTCATGAAACAAGATCCCAGCAATGCATGAACAAGCACTAGCAATTGGCAGGAGCACGGACAAAGTGACAGTTCTTCACAAAAAGGACCCTCCTGATGTTTCCGCAGCAGTGCTCCTCAGAAGGCCCAGGTCCAAACCCCTCACTCGCCTACTGCAAGCCCAACGAATTTTAGCATCAACAAACTATGTGGTCCTCTTGCAACTTCTTTGCTTAGGCTTTCCAACCCTGATCTCACCTAGATAAAATGGAACCCAGGCATGTTGCTGATCTCCAAGCTCGTCAATGGGGTTGGCTGGCCATGGACTAGCACCTCTTGGCCAACACGCAGATCATTTGCCGGCACCTCAGCGTGGTTGCACCAATGCAGATTTCCCTTGAAAACGCAAGAAGCAAAAGCTGCTCAACAAAGAACCCAAAGGTTCCTCATCCCACCCAAAACTGGTAGGACGCTCTTGCTACGGAAGCTGCCAAAAACAACCCCTACTTGAGGCTGCACGGCAACCACCATCAAATTTTGTCCCTGGCCAAGTTCTAGCTGCTCTACTGGCTCTACTTGTAACGATATGCTGGCCAGGGCTCATTGATGTAGGGTGGTCTTGCAAGCAAGCTGGCAGCTTTCCCAGACAATGAGGAAAAGCGTAACAAAGAATCGCGCTAGCGGCTAGCGCCAACAAAACGTACAAGCCGTTCTCAGGAGGTACAGTTGTGCATATAGAGCATGTACAGGGCTCTTCAAATGGCGCCTGCGCATGCTCCTTTTGGAAGGGACTCATGTTCAGGGTACATTCTTCTTGCCACCAATCATACCCAGGAAATCACCAAGTAGCAAATAGGACTTAGTAGCCCCTGGCCTGTGATGTTCGATAAAACTCTTCGCTATGGCTTCCCCTCAGTCCTTGGCTACCAAGGTCAGGTGGTTCTTTGGGCCATGGCGGCCTCCACCAAATGGCCCAGACCCTGATATTATGATTTTGTGGCTCTTAGATGGAAGCCTACAACAGCCGGTGCAATTCGTCAATTCGTAAGTCTTTGAACTCTTTCAGTCCTCAACTCTAAAGGTCTGAAGCTCATGCAAGGCACAACTCCACCCCCTGGCAACACAATGCGGTGATCAGGCGTTACCTGCCAGGCTCTTCGTTTCCAGAACTAGTTCGGATTTGGAAGCTATCCTTCTGAAGGAAGCCGAGCGGGTGAAGGGGTGTTCTTTGCGAAGCTGTATACTCTCAATACCCCCTGAAGAAGCAGAGCTACTGGGGACCAGACATGAGCACAATGATGCCTGCAACTGTAACATATCTTCCTGAGAATAGAACTGAGGCAATAGTAAGCACCGTCAAGGCACCAACTACTATTCTTCCTACTGCCATTGCTACTGCAGATGCTGATGCTAGTTCATGTACCAAAGCTTTTGCTAGATTGTATGACGGTGTCCAAATGCACCCGTCATGTGTTGGGGAGCTAGACCAACCCTAAAATCAGCCAAGACAGGTAGCCAATACTTTCATGTTCTACCCACACAGTGGCCTGAAGCATGGCAGGGCCTGCACGAAGGACCACTGTCCTGTCTGCGTGATGGAGCTCCAGAGGCTTTCGGACCTTGTTGCGAAGAAGTGGGACTTGCCGTCCCTTTTGAAAGCTTAGGGATCTAGACAGGGTTTAGGCATACGCGAAAATGCCTGCGTGGCTGTAAGCCTGCAGCTTGAGCCCCTACCTCCCCCTCCCGGCTGAGACGCCAAGCACTCCGACTTCGTCAGGGATGTATAGCGTTAGAAAGTTTACGCAAGACATCATCGCCAGAGTTCTAGTGAAGACGACAACTCTTACTCAAACAATGCACAAGTTCATGCCGTAGTTCGCATTTCGCCATGACTTGCTTCAATGGCTCTCGGTCAAGGTTTGTCTACGACTCGGCTGGCTGGAGACACAGGCCCAGCTTCCACCCTACACAGGTGCCAACACCAATCATTTGATTTCTACACTCACTAGCGCCTATACCCATGCTCCCAGGATGAGCGATCCCAGGCTTTGTGGAGAAGAGCATCGAGCGGGTAGTGCGGCCAAAATGAATGTTCCGGGTTGTGACAAGCACCGTGAATCAGATTGAGTAGGAACCTCTGCGTCGTGCGTGGCCACGCCGATCCGCAAATGCTTCAAACAATCCTGCATGGGCATGCTGGAAAGCATGAACCATGCTTCTGCAGCAAACTCTTTCGAGGGTCGAGAATACAGATGGACCTACGATGGTAATGAACAACACCATCAATCATCACCATCATCATCATCGTCGTCATAATCATAACCATCATCACAATCATCATCATCGTCATCGTCGTCGNNCGTCGTCGTCGTCATCATCGTCATCCACACCATCTACGTCATCATGATGATGATCAGCATCACCATCATCATGTATAACTCTGCCTGGGGGAAAAACTTGACCTCCTCAGCCAGCGAAACATGGCATTGCACGTCTTGCATGGTATGCGTGGCTCGGGCCGACTCGGGCAACAGAATCACATTCCCTCCCGCAGAATTACGCTCGGGTGTCGGTGTCAAAGAATGCGGAGTACGGTGAGAGACACCTACCTGCGAGGAGGACGTATCGCATGTCCCCCATGGCGGGCACCTGACACGCACGGGGCGAACCCACTATGCTCCACGGCCGGTAGCTGATGCGCGGACTACCTGACACGCGGAGGTGCGGATGAGAGGAGGATGGAGTGCTGCTAGCTGACATGCAGAGGACGTATCGCAAACACATGTGGTGGGTACCTGAAGCGCGGGGTTCGCGACGCCGAGAGAGTAGCTGACGCACAGAGTACTTGACGCGCAGAGGCGCCGGGAAGGGGGGAGGACATAGATAGATAGCTAGCTAGATAGA
>CAJNIZ010041546.1:33900-63364 GCA_905231905.1 Symbiodinium pilosum
CTATATGAGGGATTGTCAAAATTGTGGTCCCTCTTTGGGTCCCCTAAATTAGGCCCCGTATTAGGCCCCGTATTATAATAGGGACCCAAAAAGGGACCATAATTTTGACAATCCCCCATATACACCCTAAACACTAAACCGTCCTGAGGAAGTATGAGCTGTGGACTCCCGTGCGGAACGTTGATGACGCCAACAACCCCGTGGAGTGGGTTCAGGATGGACTGCGGTTCATGAGCGATCGAGAAATTGCCTCAAACCCTAAACTGTGGGGGCTTTGGGAAGAATTATTCAGAAACTTGTTTCCTGCTGGCTAAGTTGCGGAGTGTTAGTGTGTGCTTTAGCATGGCTGCGGCTGAAAGTAAGTTTGGTTATCAAAACCCACGAACCTCAACCCGAAACCTCAAACCCCAAAGCCAAAACCTAAAACCCAAACCCAAACGCTATGCCCTGAACCCTAAACCTCAAACTACAAACCCTATGCCCTAAACAGGGAGGCTTGACCACCTGGAGAAAAGGTCCGATAAAAAATACCCTAGAGTAGTTTCCATTTTCTTTTCCATTATCCCAATATAGCCCCAATATACTATAGTAGTTTCCATTTTCTTTTCCATTATCCCAATATAACCCCAAAGACCGCTTTGCAGGTTGGCACTCGCTACGAGGGGGATCTCTGCTGCCTGATTTCCAGTGACTGCCACGGCCGCGTGAGGAACTTCCAGGGCTGGGGTGAGGCCAGGATTAGGGTTTGGGTTTAGGCTTCGTGTCCTGACTTTTAGGCGGAATTTTGAGCTTGGGCTTGAGGGTTTAGGGTTTAGGACCCTAAACCCTTAAATTCTAAGCCCTACACCCCCCAAAAATAACACAAAACCTCAAACAGATAGAACCCAGGGGATATGGGACCATACATATATAATATACATATATATATATCACAGACATATATATCTATGTAGCAGTTTAAGGTTTAGGACCTAAACAATTCGCTAGGATGATTACCTCGTAGCAGGGCCCTACACAAGGTTGCATTGTACGAGAACTGCTAGAGGCTCTAGACCCATCCCTCAACCCTAAACCCAAACCTAAACCCCCCTAAATCTTCGCACTTTTCTTCGACCCGCTGAGACCCATGCATGTGCGCCCTTTCGGGCTTAAGCGCTAGCCTAAACCACAGCCCTAAACCCCAAACCCTGGCATCCCTGTACGCTGCGCCTTCGCAGGTGAAGAGCTTCAATGGCTTCGTCTACTGTTGCCAGTCCTGCATTGTTTAGAGGATTGAGGGTTTGGAATTTAAGGCAGTATCGCATCCCATATGGGAAAAAGCCTGAGTTACAACCAGGAAACATGCAGTAGTCACTCATACTTGTAATTTCTGATAGAATTCTAGAGTCGGTTTTGCTAGATTGCATCTTGTGTGACTTGTTGAGGTTCAGGGTTTAGGGTTCCCTGGGCTCCCTGGGCTACGGACTTTGAAGCATACATGCATTCCACGTTTTTGGTAGCACAGGAATCCTTTCTGCTAATCATGAAACACCCCCCATCCTTGTCATTGAGATTTGCCATGTCGGAAGACATATTATGAGCTGTATCTAAATTCCTTATAGGGCATTATATAGAGGAGCGTTGTAAGTCTTACTACGGGGGATACTAGGACTTTAGACTATAGCTCATAGTTTCTAAGCCTTGGTCACTAAGGTTGATGGACTATATCTGTCACGATCCTACGCGCCTAAATGCCGGAAATTATGGCAGTAGAGGTCTACCTCGGAGCACTCCGCACTTTTTCCATCAACCGTATAACCCTAAACCCTGAACCCTAAGCCCTAAACCCATCTAAGCTCCAAGCCCTACAAAGGGGATTCCATGATCTGTTTGCAGCGAGGTTGTGATGACGAGCTGCCTACCAAGCACAAGATGAAGGATTACTATTAGTACTATTACTAGTATTGTTTTTTTTTTTCTATTCTTGTTATTCTTGTTTTTATTAGTTACTATCATTACCATGCTTCTTATTACGATTGTCATTGCTATTAATTGCTTTTTTTTTGAAAAATGTTTATTGTTTCTATTATTGTCGTTATTGTTGTTATTATGACTATTCTTGCTCTATTTGCTGTTATTTTGATGATTATCATTGTTGTGATTGTTATCAATATTAGTATTAATACTATTGTTACCATTATTATTCTTATTATCATTACGGCTATCATTACCATTACTACTATTCGATTCTGCTTCAGATTTGGTCTGCTAGCTGTAAGTTGAAGACCCATAAGGAAGAATAACGCTCCATGGAATTCCTGCGGTTGATACCACAAATCCGGCAGATCCTTACAGTAGTCCCTATAGAACCCATGATAGTAGTTTCGATTTTCTTTTCCATTCCTCCATTCCCCTGCTAACCAAGGGCAAGAGAATTCCCAAGGTGTCAGGTAGTTAGGGTCCGAGTTCTGAAGCCAGGAGCCCCCATGGTCGTCCTCTCAAGGGGATTTTCAGAAACCCCCATGCTATGGAGTTACATTGTTTGGGATGTTAAAAAGTACCTGGCCCTAAACTCCGAACCCAATCCTCTTGCCCTAAACCCTAAACCCTATGCCCTGAACCTTAAACGTCCCCGCCCGAAAGCCCCAAAACCCTAAGCCACGTTGAAGCCTGCAGACCCTACCTCAAACCTTGTGACGCGTCAAAGCTGAATGTTCGAGCCCCTAAAGTTGCAAACCCTAAGCCCCTCAAAGTTTAGGGTTTAGGGTTTAGGCCATAATCCTTGATCCCTAAACCTTAAACCTCTAATCCCTAAGCAATGAACCCCAAACAGTTTTGATTTTCCATCTTCTTATCCTTGTATATCTTATCATACCTCTACATATCCCTAAGCCCTAGAGCACACACTCCAAGCCATAGGCCTTAAATCCCAAACCGTGGTCCTTAAACCCCAAACCCTACACCTTTTGCTTCGGTAGGAGCATCGGCTCACGAGGAAGGACTGGAACGGCTCCTGGCCGCAGGCCGGCAGAGTTGGTGCTGTGAGTGTCTACGGCTGGAAGTCGAGGCCCTAACGCTAATGGTAATAATCAGAGTAATGGTGGTAAGAATAACAGGAACAGTATTCATAATCGCAAGAATAATAATGCTAGTAAAAAGAGTTTTTTTCGGACATGGCGAAGATGAAAGAGGGGGTCAATGGGCCAAGGAGCATAGCAACGGAGGAGAAGGCAGAAATGGTGGGCGAGGAGGGCCGCTCAACAACACAGAACGCTCAAGGTTGGCAACAGCGTGAACAGCGCCGGCAGCAGAACACCTGGCACAACAAAGACAAGATCATCGAAGACCTACGCAGGCAAGTAGAGGCTTTACAGTGCTGGGCCTTTGAGGCACGGAGATGTCATCAAGGCCTCTAGCGAAAGCGAGGGAGGCGTGGACCCGACATTGATCCCGAAATCTTGGACACTAAAGTCTAAGCCAAAAAACCCTAAACTGGGAGAACGTATGAATGGCCAGTAAGGGAAACTCTGAGCAAAGTAGCATGTAGCTAGTAAGGTGCAAGAAGATCCAAGAATTCGGGATGTGGTTACTATGAGCGTGCAGGGTTCATCACGGTCAGCAAGCGCTAAACCTTAAACCCTTCAACCTTTGAACCTAAAACCCGTAGACCCTGAACCTCAAAACCCAAACCATTTACCCTAAACCCTTAGACCTGAAGCCTTCCAACACGCCAAAGATCCCAGGCCAAAATTTCGAGCTCTAAACCGCAAGCTGAAATCCCAAGCCGTATAGAGCGAAGCCCTTCACCCTTTAATCTGAACCTGAAAGGCCAAGTTTAGGGTTTAGGGTTTAAGGCCTGGAGGGGGGTCTCCAGCCCGTTTTGCATTTCGGTTCGAAAGCCTAAACAGAATCCTCAACCTGAAAACTCTAACACCCTACGTCCACAATCCCAGCCGAGACAACCTTCAAGCCAAATCTGCCAAAGCCGGAGTATGCAAACCATAAATCCCGAACCCTAAAGGCAAACTCCAGACCCTAGGTGGACCCCCCACCTTGTGATAGTGACTATAAGGGGTAGTATGGAGTATATTATGGTCTTGGTATATTCCTGTGATGCCATTATTACAGGGTGGAGGGGTCCTCCTAACCTCGACCCTTAAGCCTAAACTCTAAACCTGAAGAGTGGGTCCAAAAACAAGGGGCCACCTTTTGGCCCTAAACAGTCCCTCGACCTGGAGGGGCCGGTTACTTATAGGGTTTAGGGTTTAGGGACTTATATAGGGATAATTGGCCTTCTTAGGGTTTATAGGGGTTATATAGAGATCATGGAAGAGAAAATAAGAAATGCTTTAGGGACTTATACTTGCAACTATCATACTTATACTAATATTGAGTAGAACGTAATTACGCGTCCCAGTGGTCCTCCAATTATGCTTATAATTGGGTTATGATAGAACCCAGTCATGCCCATGCTTGCGGGACTTATGGGACTCATAATTAGGTTCAACTTACAGTTGTACATATAGTCCCCTTAATTAGATAGAGTATGGGGTATACGGGGATCTTATTATAACATACACAAAGCCATATTCCATCTACTAAAGGGGGACTAGAAATTATAAGTATCCCAGCCTCTGCAAGCACCCTTATAGACCTGAAGGATTCCTAGCAGATTTCCCCAAAGGACCTTCATCAGCTGCCATGTAGGTTATTCTGAAAATTAGGGGCACCTTTTGGTTATAGATTATATTGCAGGCATCACCTGGTAAAGGATTTAGGGTTTAGGGAGTATCTAGGGGTACAAAAAAGGGCCCTAATGTTGGGAACTACCCATATACTAACTCTAGACCCTAAACCTACTCTAATTTTGGTAACTACCCATGTATCAAGTCCCGAATTCAGGCGGCCACCTTCTGTGAGCAGCAGGGTATGCGTCTGCCAGCTGCTGGGCCAGACAACACGGTTTCGTGTTTATGGTTCAGGGTAATCACACCCCGTCTTGGACTTGAAATACACCGTTATTAAGCCTCCCAAGTCCCGAAGTGTGGATATAACTGAGGGCTAGAATTGAGTTTTAACGCACCAGTTGTATCATTGGGTTATGAATATGCTGAACCTCCAAGTTAGATTTAAGGGGACTCCTATATTCTCTCTCTAGGGTTTCTTCTGGGCATCGCGTTGGAAAATAATCAGTTGTGCCAATCCTCAAGGACTTCCTGACAGCTGCAAGAGGTCCGACGCGGTTTTCCTCGTTAATTAAAGCCTTTCCCAAGTGAGTGGTATCTGAAGTGGGGAATGGTGCGCACCTCTAAATGGTCCTGGTAAATCCTACCTGAACCGTACAGAGCCCATGATTTCGAGGATATATTCAACACAAATAAAGCTTTTGACCCCCAACCCCTACACCCCGAAATGAGTAGTTACACCCCGAAATGAGTAGTATGTTTTTGGGTATTATGCTCCCAATGGTTAAGATCGTGTCCTCCTCTTGGGTCGGCAAAATGTTTTGCAAGAGTTAGATATACATAGATAATCCTATTATCTGGTTAAACCACCGAAGAAACCTAAACCCTAAACCTTAAGCCCTAAATCCTAAACATCCTAAACCCCCAATCCCAATCCGTAAACCATAACCCCTCCTAATCCCAACCCCAAACCGTAAACCCTAAACCCTACACCCTAAACCCGTCCGAGGAGTGGGGGGAGATTTGCCCCAAGGGTCGCGGAAACCGCTCCATTGTGCCGCAGCTCGGAACCTTGGCTGGTTTAGGGTTTTTGGGTTTAGGGATTAAGGTTTAGGGTTTTTAGGGTTAAGGGTTTCAGGTTTAGGGTTTTGGGTTGAGGGTTTTGGGTCAAGGGTTTTGGGTTAAGGGTTTAGGGATAAGGGTTTAGGGATTAAGGTGCAAGTGAGGTCGCGCGCTCGGGCGTGAAACGCCCCTGGCCGCGCGCTTGCGTTGCTTGTAAGCCCACCCAGTCCACCCACATTACATTCAATTAGGGTTTAATCAGAGAAAAGGTTTGAATAGCCCCAGCCTTCTTCAGGCTGGAACAGTGTACGGATTTGGCAGGCGCTTCGTTTGAGACCGCTTGACGGGCTATTTACGGAGGCTGGAGGTGCTTGGTGTTCGACCGCGATCGTGGCTCCATCGCTGAATAAGGCATCGGCACCAATCCTGGCCACTGGGAGATTGGACGGCCCGTTGAAATTTATCGCATTTGCTCAAGAGTTGTTGTCTTTTACCTGTGAGCTCATTCGAGGGTCTCTGGGTGCTTCGCCGCGTTGCTGCGAGGGGCTGCACAGGTCTGCCTTGAGGTCGCGCTTGATGGCTGCAGGATTTACGGAATTTGCAGACTGTATTTCCAGGCTTTTGACAGAATGCCTGCTTCAATAGGACGCGAGATGGTCTGGAACAAATGCAGTTGCCAACAGTAGCTTCTCATTGCTTCGCGCAAGGTTTGTGCCTCAGACGCAAGGATGCTGAGGCTTTTCAGCTCTTTACAGAGCAATTTCTTTTGCATCAACGCGTGTCTCGCAGCCTGCGACTCGTAAGTGACCTAAACTGAAAGACCTCTTGCTGGTGATCAGTGTGCAAACTGCTTACAAGTGAAGCCTGTATAATTTTGGTAGCGCAAAAGCTTCATGCGCAAGCTGATTGTCAACCCTTGGAACCATCCTTCTCTTGAACCCGCCGGAATAGTTGGGCACCATGCGCCCTGACAGTCACGCTTGTCACCTCTGGAGATTGCAGGGTGCAAGTCTCGAAGCATTATGCTGCGACAGCAACCAGATGTTGGAATTTCACCGTTGCAAAACAGCTGTGCTAAGCACGGCAAAACTAAAGTGGAACGTGTCGGAAGTACGACACCATTGCAGCAGCTTTGGAGCAAGCAGCTCGGTGAAGGCGACCGTCAACGGGGGAAAGGATGTTCGAGAAGCTTGCAATAGCTTGATACTCCTGAGGATCTGGATCACAAGCACGTGGCCTTGATCAAGCATGCTCACTAGGATTAGGAACAAGGTCTGCAAGGCCATTTTCCCCCGTGCTCTAGAATGTCATAGAAAGAATATTCATCAGACGGCAACAGTGCAGCTGCCACAAAGAATTCCCGAGCCCGGGCTTTGTCGGGGCCCGACGCCTGGCTGGCCCTCTGGGAGGCCCCTCAAAACCAGAAAAAATGACTGGCTTTGGGGCGGCTTGGAGTTTAAGGTTCAGGGTTTCGAGTTTAGAGTTCGGAATTCGTAGCAATACTGATAGCAAAAGAGTACCAGTGATAGTAATAGTTATAGAGTTTGGGCGTTCGGAATTGGAGGTTTCGTGTTTTATTGTTGTTTTTCCTTCATCTTTTCATTGCTGTCGCTATTATTCCTGATTATGTCTGGGCATTAGTTGGATTGGTACACCGTGGCTGTTGTTATATGATAGGGTTGGGGAGGGGGTCTAGGAGTGTAGATTTTTGAGATTAGGTGTTTAGAAATTCTTTTGTGGGGTTCAGGGCGTTGAAGGGGTGTAATGATAAGCCTCCCCAACCATTTTTAAGCATTGCAAGAGAAATTATAGCTATGTTAAAGTCCCACATTGCCGTTCTTATTCCGGCTATTTCCGTCATACCATAGTAACACACCATGACACCCCCAATATGAAATATTCCCCATAAGATAACAATGCCTCAGATGTTGGGGAACAAATCTAACATTAGGTGTGGGGGAAAGTGTTTAGTATTCGTGTGAAGGGACTATCTACTATCAGTGGGTGGGGGGGGCTGGTTCACGCATGGTTACGCAGAGTAGGATTTTGGATTTGGGTCTCAAGGCGTATCTGAGGAGTCGTGTTCAAAAGACATCCTACGAGCATTCCTTTTAAGCATGGTTATTGAGTTATTGGCTCCCTTATTCTCTAGGGCACTTTCATGAAGGGTTTTTGCTGGGCTTCTTCTATGCTGATTGTTGGGATGTGTTTGAAGCGACTCTTCAGGTATTGTGCAACGGTTGAAGGTTTCAGCGTATTTTGCGTTAATGTTTTGGCCACAGGATTTGCGATCGTTGTTTTGGGTACGTCGTTGGCATCTACGACCTATCTGGTTGTCGCTTGGTGGTAGTGACCAGCGGCGGTAGGCCACTCCTGATGAAAAGAATCCTGGACTGGCAGCCGACTACCCCCCTAAACCCTAAACCCTGTATAACCCATTGTAGTAGCTTCCATTTTCTTTTCCATCATCCCTATATATCCCCAATATACTATAGTAGTATCCCTAAACCCCAAACCCAAGAGCCAACCCCTCGCACTTCAAGCCGCAAGCCTCGACCGGTTAAATCACGCCCAGGGAAGGACATGTGGGTGCCCGTGAAAAACTCCGGGGCAGTCAACAAGTCCATCCAGTGGGCGCAGGTGGGCCTAGGGTTTGGTGTTTGGGGATTTTAGGTTGCAAGGCCCGAAGCCCTCAAACCTAAACCTTCATTGTGTAAGGGTTTTCGTGAGTCCGGAAGATCGCTGCCGTCAGGCACCTGTAGTTTCTAGCAGACTGGGCAGTAGGGTTTAGGGCTAGGAGCATAGAATTCATGTTAAGGTGGATGTAGGACATCCTGCACCACATGAAATCCCCAACATATTGTATTTCCCAGGGTATGAGGTAAATAGGGCGCTCCAAAAATTCCGTCATCCACAGTCGCATATCCTGATGATTTTTGTTTTAGAGAGGAATAATCAACAGCTCCATGATAAATTACACAAGCCAGCTACGGAAGAAAAACCCTAACATCACATGTCTTCAGAGTTTGCATCCCAGGACCTCCATAACACCTGAACACTGAGCCCAAATACAGCACACACAACCCAAATTCCCAAACCCATAAACCCCTGAATACTAAACCCTTACCCCTTATCCCCTAAGACCTTAAACCCTAAACCCTGAAACCCTAAACCCTTACTGAATCCTGTGACCTTAAGCCTTTAAGCAGCAGTCTGAATCTCAAATGAGCTATCGTCTAAACTCCTTACAGGGGGTTCTGTAGGGGACTATATAGGGCTTAGGGTCTAAACTCCTTAAAGCGGGTTAAATAGGAGATTATACAGGTTATTTTGGGGGCTATTAAGGGGAATACTTGGAGTTAAAAATATAGCTCAAATGCCGGCGGATGGTAAGGTCAGAACAGGCTGCGTTGGAGGACAACATTCTTCTGACCTCACCGAGACCTCACCCTAAACCCCAAACCCTAAATCCTAAACCTACATCCTCATCCATATGAGCCATAGTCTAAACTCCTTGAAGGGGGTATATAGGGGATTATATAGGGGACTACTATAGGGCTTATTAAGGGGGATACTAGGAGTTTAGACAGTAGCTCATATGGAGCATTGGTCCAACATGGACTCATGTCCGGTTTTGGTCATGTTGTGTGGTGCTGGGAGAGCGATGACAAATGACAAGCAAAAGGCCCACCTTAGCTTAGCAGAAGAGCCTGCGGAGGTCATTGCAAAATTAGCTCTCCTTTACGTGGATGCTTGAGCCACTGTTGAGGGTTTGGTTGACCATTTTGGGTCCCAGAAGCAGTATCCAACAGATGGGTACTTCCTTGACCACCAATTCCACTGCTTTCAAGGCATACGAAGCCGAAACTCTCAGCACGCAAGCTCTGAACCCTCATGCCACGGAGGTTGGCCTCCGACTGGACGGCGACATCTGCAAGCTTATCACGGATTTCCCAGGACCAGATTTCGCCAGAAAAGGTAATTCTGCGAATTTGTGGAGAGCTACATAGGAGCTTCTCCCAAAATTTCTTATTCAATCCCTACTAGGGACCCCCGTCATGTTCCCATGTATTCCTAGAATCTATAAAAGGTGTCCCTTCTTGAGAAACTCCTACGTCCTGTGTTCTCCTTGCGCGCGGCGAAACTGAGCTTGTCCACGCTTGTCTGGCAAGCTCAAAGCATTGCCTATTGTTGCTTGAGCGGGAGTTGGGGGGTGAAAGTAGGCACGCTTCTAAGGTTGTATGTAACTATTACGTGGAGATCTGTTCCCCCACCCTTCCTTAAGTACTGGTATCCTTATTCTTGCAAGTTGTGTAACGCTGTCGAACCGTTTCAACTTGTTCGTGAAAGCAGGAGCTGAAATTCACCCGCATTGCAGAAGTCACGCTACTTGGTTGCTGCGCCAAATCCACATGGGAGTTCCCCAGATCTGGGGGTCCTTTCAGTAAGCACTATTTCATACTAGGGGACGATCGTGGACACAGCCTACGTCTCTGTCTCTGTCTATCTATCTCTCTCTTTCTATCCCTGTTTGATTGAAGCTCTGTGTGACATGGCTAGTTGGAGACATGTCCAGAACTTCGGAAGTGGCAGCCCCATCAGCAAACTATGCTCCTTCAAGTTCATTGGAAACATGGTTGATGAGATCCCCACACAATTAACCTGTTCCAGATACTTTCGTCTCCATAGCTCCTGACCCTGATCCCCAGGACACACGGACAATTTCAAAGGTTGGGGAGAGGTCCGACCCTACACAGCTGCTGTGCCAGCAGAGAGGCTCTCTTAGGATTTTCGGAACCCCAAACCCTGAACCCTAGACCCCCAAACTGGTGCGCAGGTGTGGGATTCGCTGTGTTGGTAATTGTTCGTAGTGCGGAGTCAAGAGTAGGCTGGCAGAGGAACACCGCTTGCACTTGCTTTGTGCTGGTGTCGGAAGGCACACAGCTTCGACCCTCCGTTCTCGTTGGCTATTGGGATTGATGCTCCTCTACCCTTGACGGGGTGGTTGATCATAAAAAGGCTGCATGACCCTAAGTACCTTATACCTTGGTAACGATAGTATCCTACTATACTAAAGTCATACAGGATTCTTAATATCAATAGTAGGAGGCCCAATTCCTGGAAATGAATATTCCCAATACCTACCATCATATACTGAGGGCATCATTGGTTGCATTTTTCTTCATAATGTGGAGGTAACCTCTAAACAATCCCCCCTAAATCTCGTATCAACCCTATGCACACAATATATGATCCCAATTTTCATGTCATTGTCCAGTTCATGTTCCCTTTTGGATTCTCCATGCTTCGGGGAAAGGGAGGACATCATAGAGCTTTTGGAGGTGCAAAGCAACAGAGCAGAGGCAAGCGTAGCTTATATGGTTAGATTATGGGATCCTTAAGGGGGCCCCCTTATATGGGGGACCCATAATTCAGCCTTTTTAAGACCTCCCCAAGGCCTCCCTAAGGCTCCCCTTATAAAGAGCTTGGGTGCTCCTAAACAGTAGATGAGGAACCCTCCTGCCAGGGGTACACTTGGGGTTCCGGCTTTCTCGCGGGACGGTTTTTTCTGCTGGACGCCCAGGCATTTGGTCCTTTGGGTAGGGTTCTCACCGCAGCAAGCCCTGAACCCTAAACGCTAAAGCCCTCAACCATACACTGCTAAACCCTAAAACCCTAAGCCCCTAAAGCCTAAAAACCCTAAACCCCTAAACCCAACCCTACACAGCAGCTCCAAGGAGTACGTCTACTGCCGGAAGAATGAGTCAATGCTGAAGGACCCACGGATGGTGAAGAGGTAGATCCCCGGGGATTCAGGATTTAGGGGTTTAGGGGAACAGACCCTCTGAGTAACCTCTAGGTTCCCTTACGTGTCTCTTCAAGGGTTTTCTCAGGGGTGCTATTCTATTTCTGAGTTCCAGTAGGGAAAATCCTCAGCAAGGGTTTGCGCCTTGAGTACGGTTATGTTGCCTACATTGCCTGCAGTCGCTTACAGAGAGAGCACACAACAAGTGAGAACACGGGTTGTCCTTGTTGACTGCTGCCTACATGGAGGGTCATCTGGGTTTAGGGTTCTGGGTTCGGGGTCAGGGGGACAGCAGCAGGGAAAACAGGGCCAACTACCTGGCTCCAGGAGCACTATAAAGCATACTCACTAGGTCTTCCCAGGATTTGGAATCGAAACTTTGACAAATTTTGACAAGAAGGACCGTCTCAAGGAAATCTTTTTGATGGGGATCTGCGGCCAACAACGTCCACGATGAAGCCCGTCGCCGATGCCCCAAACCTTGTATCCCCAGACCAAAACCAACCACTTTTCAAGATCCGGTACAAAAAACGTCAGATACCACAAGTGACGACGATTACGAAAATCCCCCCCGGCCCAGGCGCTCCATCCTGGTGACTCCGAAGGTTCGAAAACAATGATGGTCAAACACACCGGCCCCTCCCCACCGCCGTGAGGGGAGCATAACATCAAAAAATGCAGGGGCACGAATGCCGGACTCTTGAGCATATATCTCAAGGGTCTCTAAGGTAATTATCCCTGTTGTGAGAAGTCCCAAATTAAATTTGCCACACATGGCGATGCCAAGGACCCTTATTTTAGAGCCCTAGGAACCCTACAAATGGAAAGCTCGAAACCCCAAGCCCTGCGTCCTGAATCCCAAATCTGAACTCGAAGCCTCAAGAATTACATCTCAAACCCCAGCTGTAAGTCATGAACCTGCAGCCTTGAACCCAAAGCCAAACCCTGGAGCCTTAACCTCAAGTAGTGATTCAAATTTGAGTTTCATTTTCTTCTTCATTTGATTTTCCATCATCCCAAATAGGCCTTTAAATGCCCCTAAAGAAGAACCGATATCCTTGAACAACTCCCAAACCAGGAGGAAGAAAAGTCAGCGGCTTTTGTTTTCCTCAAGCCCTGGATCCACTTCGTGACGCTCGCGCTCCTCGCACTCCCGGCTGTCCTCCCTGATGCTTCGTAGGGATGAATAGGGTTTGGGGTTCAGGGTTTGAGAGGGGCTTATACAGTAGGCCAAAAAGCAATAGTAACGACCTACGTGTGACCAAAATCAGCTATCTAGTACACGACTTCAAGCACAGGGCCTGCTCCTCAAAGGGGAGCAACGTTGTGTCCATGTGGAGCCCGCCAAAAGAGCGTTTGCCGGCCCGCCCAAGTGATGCAAGACCTGGAGCCTCAAAGCTTTTTTGCCCGCAGGGTTATATGGGATTATACTGGGTTATATGGTAGTTTCCCAGAATAAGGGGACCCCGATATAGACCTTAAAATACGATAATCCTCAATATTGGGACCCCTACAAATGTACCCCTAATTTGGCTGCGTATCTACCCATCTGCCTCCAAACTAGTTTGCCCAAACGGCAAAAAAAAACAACATTTAGGGATTAGGGTCCTGTTGTAGTGACCCCAAGAGAACGCGCAATGCTGGGAACTTCTTGTAAGTGAACCCGTTTCTACTCCCGAGGACGCCTGAGCCTGACTTGTATCAAGAGACATTAGGCTTCAGTACGTTAAATACTGTTGCTGCCAACCGTTTGTAGTATGACTGTTCTTGCTTTTGTAAGAAGACTCCTGTTTCCATCACGACAATGAAATTTGTGCTGTTCATATGAGTAGCACCTTGACTTTGAGGTCGCCCCTCAACCCTAAACCTGAACAATAAACTTGAAACCCTAGGGCCCCAAAACCGTAGCTCATTACGATACCGCCCGAAGCTTAAACTGGTGGTTTCCTAAAAATTGGGGTGCCCTTTCTGAGGGTCCCCATAATAAGGACTGTAGTATATTGGGATTTATATTGGGGTCCCCTTATTTTGGGAAACTACCAAGTGTGGCAGGTTCACAGCATCGAGAAGGTAGGTAACTTGGATGTGGCGACCGTGGAGATGATCGAGGACACAGCCAGATATTCAGGCACAGAAATTAGGAACAACAAGAGAGCACAATAATCATCAACTTTTTGTGTGAATATCCCTACCTTATGAAGCTGGGCTATAAGGGACCTTAAATGGGATGTCCCTACTAATTCATCTGCTCACGTCTCTTTCTGGGTCCTAGACAAAACAAGTCTTCTAAAGCGTACTGGGGTTGCAAGAACCTCTCTATCCCTTGAGCTCCGGCAGTATACTAGTATTGTGTAGGCCCTTCCTCAACCTGGGGGTCCCTAAACCTTAAACCCTAAACAGCGGGTACAACAGGTGGTGCGCCTAAACCCTAAATCCTAAACCCGAACCAAGCCCAAGGTGTGGATTGAAAAGGTGACCTGACATCGCAGCCCCCATCACAGCAGCTTCATTTGTGAAGATACGCGGCTTAAGGCTTAGGTCTTGTGCCTGCAAAATGATTCCTACACAATCCCCACGCCCATAGGGTTTAGGGTACCCATGAGATGTAGTCTCAAGAGTGAAGTTCTTAGAGTCCTTCCGTATAGTGTAGAAGCAACGATCATGTCCAATATTCTGTTACCAGGTTCCTTCTATAAGTATGGTACAGGGTACCTGAGTTGGTTTCAAGATGATATAGGTACTTATCTAGGCCCCTACACGATACTCCTTGGGAATGCAGGGTACCCCGCCCATTTTGACGAAAGGCCCTCGGGTACGCAGGGTAGCCCCCCTCCATTTTGAGAAACGGTGGATGGAGAAAACCTAGGGTGTGTCTCTATGCCCCGTATGCCGCATCCACCGAAGCGTGTTTTGAGCCACATTTACGGAAACGAGCCAGCCCCAAGTCGCACAACAGTATCGATCATGAGGGATTACAGTATCCCCAGCCCCAACATTAGGACCTTGTGACATGATTACAGTATGGTCCTTGTTATACGGGTTGGGGTCACCAAAATTCCTTTCTTATAGCCCTCAAAACCTAAAACCCCAATCTCTAAACCCTAAACCCTGCTTGCAGACAGAGCTATCTTTTTTTTGCGCTCAGACCGCCCACCCTCCTGCACACTAACATGAAACTCAATGCAAGACCTTGCAAAGGGTTCCCATAAGAAGGAGCTCATCATGAGCATACGAGCTGTAGTCTAGAGTCTAAACTCCTAGTATCCCCTTACTAAGCCCTATCATACTCCCCTATTATGATCCCCTATATAATCCCCTTCAAGCAGTTTAGACTAGAGCTCAAATTGATAGTCACAGGATCAACTTTTCCGGGGTGGGGGGTACCAGAAACCTCTTATAAAAAGCTCAGAACTCTCACAGGGTAGAGCTGGAATATGGCAATGACTTGAGTTGGGAGTGCATAGGGTTTAGGGTTTAGGGTTTTGGGTTTAGAGACATCCATGCCATTGTATGTGAAGATGCTGCTTAGGCGGCATTCTCCAACAGATGGTTCCCCAACAGATCCGCGCAAGATGTTTAATCTTGATTGTAGGGCCTCCCAAAATGCGACCCCGACTTTTGGAAACACTCTGAACCCGAAAATCTCAACCCTAAGACCTCCAAACTTTAAGCCCTTAAGTCTTAACCTTTGACCCCGATCCCTCAATCTAATGCGCGCGCTCTGACCTCATGGCTCAACCATTAGGCTTTCCAATGACATGGCTTAGGTTTTAGAGTGTAGGTTGTTTATTAAGATGGTAGTGGTACCTTCACCCAAAAAGGCACTTTTTTGGGCTTTGCAGGGGGTACCAATACTTTTTCCGAAAGCAAGGGACCCCTACTTGAACACTCGTGAATAGTTTAAAGGAAGGTCTTCAGGCCCCCAAATCAATCATCCCAGTCGTGATACCCGTGCAGTTTCAAGAGGATATAGCAAAGACAGGCAAACTTGTTCTAGTGTACGGGTGCTCAAAGATGGCTCTACGGGAGTAGGACACAGCGGACTTGAAACCCATTAGGTTTAGGATTTAGGTTTGGAGTTTGGGGTTTGGGGTTGGCAATCTTAGGGCTTCAGTTTTTGGATCTTCTTCCTGCATAGCGAACGCAGCATCTCTTGTGCTGGGATCATGCGGATGATGCACGGGGCCCGGCTGCCTGGGCCTAAGTTTGCTTACTGGGTTAACTGGGATATGAAAGGGTATATACATGTGTGTATGTACAGCGCAGAAGCTGAAGTTATGACCGGGTATTGTCCTGTATCGGCTTGTAATTTATGTCATGGACAAGACCGGTGTTTCGTAATATTTTCAGGTGGAACTCCACAGTGCGAGTGCTTGAGTATGGGCATCGCCTGAAAGTTTGTCAGGTTTAGGGGGGGTCCACTAGAGATGGTATGAGAAGTATCCTAGTAAGCTGGTTATTAAGTACTCATACTCCAGAATCCCTCAGCTAATGTAGACCCCTGATTAATGAACCACTTCCTTTGAAGGGCCTTGATATTAGGATCCCTATTATAATCCTCATTAAAGGGATGGGGGGTTTATTACTTGGGGGTCTACATTACAGGACCCCAAGTTAAAGATGATGTATGAAGTTTTCCTAGCACCTTCAGAGGAATTTTTCCATAATGGAGCGTTCTGCAATGCCTTCGAGGATTGAAGTCCAATAGCAGGTAACTTATAGGTTCGTAGTAGGAAATAAGGGTTACCCCTACATAATCCCTTTGTACTATATTTCCTAAATCCTAAACAATATGCCCTACTAAGAACCAGTACGCTAAAAGATCAGGTAGAAGCCTTCCATATTGGTGTGTAGTCCGACGTCAAAGGCATTTCCCAGAGGTGTGGGCCAGTGACTATGAACTCACCGCTAGCTTACTGATTCTTAGCAGGGAATATAGGAATACATTTGATAGGATTATATAGGGATTGTATTCCTTTATTCCTTACCGAGAGAACCAGTAAGTATAAGTTATTATGTTCTTAGGGATGTGTGGATGGGGAGCTGAGGGAAACGTACCGAAGCGTGAAGCAGCCGCGCGCGTAGATCTGGCAACAAACACAATGAAGTAAGCATGTGAGCCACAGTCTAAACTCCTTAAAGGGGGTTATTTAGGGGATTGTATGGGGGACTGCTGTAGGGCATATTAAGGGGGATACTAGGAGTTTAGACTATGGCTCATGTCTGTTAGCATGAGCCCTGGACCCCCATTTCCAAGTCCGTTTCTCAACCTGAAATGCTAAATCATTGCTTCAATTACTACATGGGGCCTATATGATGTTGTGACTATGAGGGAATTCCATGTAGAGGAGAACCCTAAGCTTTAAACCCCAAACCCAACACCCGCAAACCCTAAAACCCAAACCTTGAAGCCTAAAACCCCAACACCTAAACCCAAAGCCCTGAAACCCTAAACCCTAAGCCCTAAATCCTAAAACCTTAAGCCCTAAAACCCTAAAACTCTAAACTCTTAAACCTATAGCCTAAATCTGCAAGTTGAAGCTTGCAACCTGTAGATCTGTCATACAGGTTCTCCTCGAGCATGCCGGCTCTGTCAAGAGGATGCTGCCGAGGCCTGCGATGTGGTGTAGGGTTTGGGCCGTGGGGTTTAGGGTTTAGGGATGAAAAGTTTTACCTTTGATAGAACTTCTGGATACTGTATGTAGAATAGTTCCGCCAGAAATATTCCAGCAGAATCTTACGCAACTTGGTTGAGCTTATCGGCCCCTTGAAGCCATACATGCCTTTGCTCAAAAAAGGCTTCAAACTGAAGCCTAAATCCCCCACACACACACCCAAAATCCCAAATGGAAACCCTCAACCTATAGACCCCTTAAGTAGATAGAATATGGCTTTGGGTATACTCTGATAAGATCCCCATATACTCCATATTCTATACTTAAGGGGGACTATAATCCCCAAGCTTAAAGCTCAAACCTGAACCCAAAGCGAGGCAGCACGTGCTCACAGCATGGTTTCTCTGGCAGGCCTCAGTTTTCTTGAGGGTTTAGGGTTTAGGTTTTGGATTTTCATAGATTTCCTTACTACCCCCCTCTATACTGCCCCCGTAAGTTCCCCCTTAATTAACCTTAATTAGGCTTAACTATCCCTAAATGACCTTAATTCAGGGGAACCTTGGCGGGGCAGTATAGAGGGGGGTAATAAGGGTTCAGGGTTCAGGGTTCAAGAGAAATAGTTCGTAGTAGGGATAAAGAAAATTGAAGCTACTCCCGTGGCGTTTTAAGAGTTAAGGGGATGGCGGAGGTAATGGAAGCGGCTATTTAAGTTGAAGGTTGTCAGGGTGCAGGGTTTAGGGATTTGGGGTTTAGGGTCTAGGGTGTAGTTTAAGAAACGTCGCATGGAGAAATCAGATGAAGAATTAAACGGAAAGCGGGGTGTTTGAAGGAATATATCGGGGCTTTGTAGAGTTTGTGAACTCGCTGGTCGTGAGTAGGGAACGGCGGACTGGAAAAGATTCGGCCAATGGAAGCTAGTGTAGGGTTTAGGATAGGGACTCATTCCTCCGTTACCTGCTGACAGCCAGTCACTTTTGGCCGGAAGAGAAATTCACCACCTGAAGTCATGTCAGTTTTGGTTTGCAGTCTGGAGTCAGGAACTTAATAAACCCTAAACCACTAGACTAGGGATTGGGGCATATGGTTTGAGGTTTAGTGCTTGGAGTTTTGGCTTCGCCCTAGGATTTATTGAAGGTTTAGCGTTTAGGAAGCATCGGTATCTCCCGTATCCTCACGACAAAGACCCGCTAAGGGACCTAGCATCTTGAGACACCAAGATTTGTCGCATACTGTCTTCATTAACTTTGCGATGCTTCCAAACGGCGCGATTTGAAAAAACGAACCCGTAAACCATGGAACAAATCGCACCACCATCCTTCTACACGCCTGCAACACCTCATTAAGCGGCAAAACAGCCCCAACAAAAATTGTTTGGAATCCGTTAATAAACCTTTGCCAAAACCCTACGCACCTTGTAAAGGCCTTCAGCCCTGAAACCTAGACCCCGGACCTAAAACTGTAAGCCTGAAACTCACCCTAAACTGAAGCTCAAACCGACCGGAAACCTTAAACCGCGACCTTAATTCCAAATTAAAACGTAAGCACTCAAAACCAGAACTAACCGCAAACCCCAAACCCTTAACGCAGGGGTGGTTCCAACTCGCTTGCGCGCGTGCTGCCTGCTGTGAGGACACCTTTGAACTTTAGTGCTTAGGCTTGAGGCTTTCAGTTTTGGTCTAATGGTTTGAGTCTCGGAGTTTGAGTTAGGGTTTCAAGTTCAGGGTTTATCATGTTTAGGGTTTAGGGTTTAGGGCTTCGTGGAGGGTCGCCTTTTGTTGGGGAGTTTCTCAGAATTGGGTCACCCTAAACCCTGAACCCTAAACCCTCAATCCTAAACCCTAAACCCTAATACCCTAAACCTAGACATGTCTAAACACCTTAAACGCCTTTGAATAAGATTTTTACATTGTAAAGACGCCAAAAAGTTTAGCCATCTTGAGCACTTCGCATGCAAAATAGGGATGATGCTGCATTGTCCCCCTATTCCTCAGGAATAGGTTTTAGGGTTTAGGTTTAGGGCTTGGGGTTGGGTTCCTAGGTCATGATTTTCAGGTTTAGGGTTCAGGTTCAGAGACGTATTTTGAATTTTGAACACATTGATCCCAATAGGAGTAGGGTCTGTGCTTGTTGTCATTGAGAATTTTGCCGGCGAACGTGCCTATAGTTATAGGGAGTCCTTCTATAATGCACAGTTCCTTCAGTCGCTACTAAAAACCATCAAGAAGTTTGCTTTATCATCCACCATGCCAAGGATCACGGCAAGTCTTGCTGTCAAGCTTGTTTGCTTTTTAGGGTTCAGGGTTCTGCGGCGTAGGGTTCAGAAAGGGAATCTACTTGAGTTGTTGTTGAGTCATCCACATTTTTCTGTGTCCCTGACCTAAATATAGAACAAGAATGATCACGCTGCATGGCACCCCTGCATTATCCCAGATACATGGGTTTCTAGTGCGTTTTGGAAAATAGGGTTAAGATATGCGAAAACCTGACGAATGCTCTAAGTGTTGATGATGACAATGATGCATCACAAGTAGACAAATCATGCGCTTGCTCCCGGGCTTTGTACCAATGCAAGTGGCTATTCCTGCATATCGCATCTTGAAAGGGTATTCGCTTCTGTAATGGCAGCGGCAGTAGTAGTGGGAGCAGCATGGGGTAGTAGGAGCAGGATTCGTAGTAGAAGCAGCAGCAGCAGCAGCAGCAGCAGCACACTGCACTTCAGGGCATACTGTAAGGATGAAAGCATTTCTGCACGCCCAATTGCGGCATAAACTTCGAGTTCGAGCACTGTCACACCCGAAACAGTATGCCTTCAACCCGTAGCGCCAGGCCTTGTATGGGATATCTCTTGCACACATAACGCTTCCACACCTCCACACGCTCTCACTTTATTTGTACATGTCTCAACATTAAGCAAAACTTACTTGAGCACGTAGTTGTAACAACCTCACTTGACCTCAACCCAACCGCTCTTCGTAGAGAATAGGCCAAGGTTTTCAGGCAATCTTGGAGCTTTTGTAGTCTCACCCAAGGCGCTCCCTTAAACTACTTATGTAGCCCTAGAGCCCTGCCATGCAGGAACCTGGGCAGGATGCAGGCCTCACCGCATGCTCTGGCTCTCGATGTAGGGTTTAGGGCTTAGACTAAGATCTAAAATTCGAACTGTAGGATTGAGGCATGGAATTTCAGCGTATCAGGGGCCAAGAGAAGGAATGCCGCGACATGTAGGAATCGCGACAGAAGCCCCAGAAGCGATAGGACCCCCCCAAAGCCAACCTCTCAATCTAAGACGAAAGCATGACTGTGTTTTGGTTGAACCCCCCAAAAGCGATTCCCTTATTTTGTCCGACGCAAAAACCCCGCAAAAGCAATAGGACCCCCCCAAGTCGTTCCATGGCATCGGATTATGCAAGGAGTTTCGGCGAAGGCTGATATAGGGTTAAGGGTTTTGGGTTGACTTGTTGGTTGTTGGATGTTGTTGGTAGGGAACGAAGGCATGGACAACAGAATGGACACTATTGGGGTGTTGTATGGGGACTGGTCCAGGGATCCATTATTCCCTACTTTCAACCAGTGGGTATGAAGCTTTGTAGGAGTCGACCATATTGCGCTTTCGGCTGACATTGGCTTGATGACCTTTCCTATGAGGGAGTTTCAATGCTACAAGAAAGCTTCTTAGGAGGCTTCAACCCTAAACCCAAGTTCCTAAATCCAGGTTTTCCTACCTTAGCTTCTAAACCCTCAAACCAAGCCCTAAAACCTTATTGCTAAAGCCTAAGCCCTCCATCCCTCGCGCCACAAACCCTAAACCCTACAACTTAGGAGGAACCCCCCTGTAATAGTGGTATAATAGGAATATAAGAAGAGCTTAATTTAATCCTTATTATCCCTTACAGCCACTATTACTGGGTGGGGGGTCCACCTAACCTACAACTGTGAACCCTCCAAGCAATGGAGGCGAGAGCCTCGTGCACTGCGCGAACCGCTCGGCGCCCTTGGCCTCCAGCCCAGGCCATAGAGCCGACGTTTAGGGTTTAGGGGCGCCCTAGACTCGCAATTTTTCTAGACTGAAACTTAAACAACAGCCTCCCTCCAGGAGCCCTGTGCCGGCACCTGGAGGTGCAGCTCACGCTCTACATAACTGTTGCAACTTCCATAGAAGCTCCAAGCGATGGTGTGAGTGGCTGCGGGGTGTAGTTCTGGGTCCGGGCAGCGTAGAAAAGGGTTGGTGCAGCCTAAGCAGGCCTGGGTGGAAACTTGCGGGTACGGGTATATGGGCTTAGGGTTTAGGGTTTGGGGGGAGGTAAATTACATAATCCTCCCTGCTTATATCAAAGCCCCCACCCCAGTAACATTTGATGTTCCCGATGCCGTATACTATGACACATCGGGAATATGTAACATCAGGAGTGGCGGGGAGGTTTCAACATCAGGGGGAGTCATAAATATTCAGGGTTCAGTCTTCATGGATTGGGGTGCGGAGTCTTTCGAAATAAGAGAGCACCTATTTTGAGAGACTCCCATGTTTGCATTGCTTGGGATGAAAAGTCCGAGTACGAAGCAGCAAGCAGCAGAAAACACCCGCTCTGATCGAGCTGGCGGTCTTTCAACAGGGGGCGTGTTTAGTGACCTTTGGGATAGAGTGGAATCCTAAACCCTTAGCCCTATACTTTGCGAGAGAGATGCTTGGTGCAAAAAGGGGTTTCGGGATGAGGCTTTGCACGGGGTATGCGCTAGGAATTCTGGCAACCAATAAGCCAATGCAGCAGTCATTCAAAATGCATGTCGAGGAAAATTCAAGGCATTTGAAAAGGCTAGCCCGCAGCTTGTTCAAGAGACGTGTCCCCAAGCGCTGAAATTCCAGCCGTGTACCAGTTGGCTAGGAATGTGAGTTCCCCCATCCATCCAAGTCAAAACATGTTGCTTCACCCATCTCGTTATGACCCTCACTTCTTTCACCAGGAGAATTTTGGGGGGTTCAAGAGGGGTGCGCTCCTATGTCTATGTCCTCCAAGACACGGGAAGCTACTTTGAGCAAGTCTTGGCTGCATTCTAAACAATTCCTAAACCCTAAACCCCCTAAACCCTAAACCCTAAACCCCCTAAACCCTAAACCCTAAACCCCAGACCCTAAACCAACAAGGCATTGAACTTTCCAACTCGACAGGAACTTCTGAATCCTAAGCACTCCAAACCTCAAGCCCGAAACTCTGAGTTGTAAATCAGAAGCCCAAGCGCCAAACCCTAAGCGCTAACCCCAAGCCATGTGAACTATAAACTCTGATATTCAAGATTCTGAAAACAATCCTTCTAAGATCCGTAGTAGGGACACCCATTTCATGTGTGTTCTTCCAGGCATCCCAGGCTCCCTCAGGGTGTAGGGTTTAGGGCTTCCCGGGAGGCAAAGCCAGTCAGGTGCTTGTCCCAGCTGCTGAGGGATTGATTCTCCCCAAACTGCGATTGTTCATTCAGCTATTCAGGTTTTAGGGTTTAGGGTCTGCCCCAAGTAAGCATGGAAACCCGAAATCGGCAATACGAAGACTGCTGGAGTCTATATGGCGTTCCATGTTGTTCTAGGTAAGGATTGCAAAATCCACAGGTACCGTGTGGTCTTGCTTTAGAAAAATCTCAGCATGGTTGAGTTTCACTGATTCTTGAGAGTTTTTCTACACGCACCCAAGCATCCGAGGTACTGGACCTAAACATACATCCTAGAGTCGCAGCCGAGCTTCTACTTGAGGGTGCATGGTTTGAACATGTTGGCCCTATGTGCAACCCATAACCCTAAAACCTAAACCCCAATCCCCAACCCTGAGCCTCATAAACGAGTCTAGCGACGAAGAGAAGGATTAGCCTTCAACAAGCGGTGCGGTTTGGGGGATGTCTCACAATAAGGGTCCCTTGTTGGTACCCTTAAATATTCAGGCCGTAATATAATCTGTAACCAAAAGGGGTCTATAATTTTGAGAATTCAGAATATGATTGGGAGATCTCATGAAGGACAGCGTTCAGGATGTAGGGCTGAGCTGGGTTGTGGAGACCCCCAAAAAGGTTGCATATGTGGTTTTCAACACCAACCTATTGGCGCCTTTTGGATTTGTTTGCTCCTTGTTCTGCGACACCTAGGTCTCAGGTACATGCATGAAGTGGCTGGAGGAAATCTTGCACCACCCCATATAGCTTATCCCTCAGGAGTTCGATTTTATTGCATATTCCAAAGATTTCTGTACATCCACATTAGGCTGCTAAAGTCTTTAATCTGCCCGCTTGCTGAAAAGGCTTCTCTTGTAGCTCTGTACCAGAAGGAGGGATCCACATTGCAGTGCCATTCAAGAAACGGCCACAATGTCCTCATGGGTGCTGAAGGGTAACTAAGCTGAGAGTGGAGCCTTCGAAGGGTTTTTGGTTTACGGTTTAGGGTTCAGGGGTTAGGGTTTAAGCTTTAGGGTGTAGGGAGTAGGGTGTAAGGTCTAGGGTTCAGGTTCCTTAGACATCAAGGACACCAGGACAGCCCTAGGTGGGTAGTTACCAGGTGGGTATCCCTTAAAGAGGGTTAGATAGGGGTTATATACGGGATGATATAGGGGACTACTACGGGGTTATTAAAGGGGATACTACGAGCTTAGACTATGGCTCATACAAGACTTCTGTAAGGCTCGAAGAAGGTTAATGTGGCTTTCTAAAGTTTTTGCGCCTCCTTGAAGGGTACCCACCTGATAACTACCCACTTGAGGGGGGGTTCTGAACTAAATCAGCTAAACCCTTCAAGACACTAGCCAGTGGTACTTTTCCCCACTGTAGAGTCTTGCATGATCACCAAAATTATTCTTTTATCTTATCTTTCTAAGATGACAATAGCATCATATAATCCTAAACCTCAGTAGGCGCATTATGGCCCCCACTTCACAACGTTCACTTTTCAAACCCACTCCGCTGCAAATATCTTTACACTGAGCACCCAAATTGCTTAAAGTAGGGTTCACGGCTTAGGGTTTGAGACTTAGAATCTAGGGCCTGGGGTTTAGGGTCTAAGGTTTAGGGCTTGGGGGTGCTCAGGATTAGTTGCTTAACAACAATGCTTTTTCCTGGAAGGCTTCCTTGCCAAAAGTGAGGTTTCTCAACCTTATCCTGAAATAATCGAAAAGGGGAGCCCCCATTCTGAATTTGTGATCTTCAACCCAGAGCCTTGAACCCTAAACCCGAAGCCCTGAATCCCAGGGCCATCCACGCGTCATCGTAATGCAGCTTGCTACGGCAAATCTTTGGGACTCCTTCTGCCAGTGCGCCCATGCGGGATTTCGACGCCCAATCTTCTATTGCTTGGATGTTCATGGGACTTCCTAGCTTCTCGTAGCTGAAGCTATGACCTTCCTTCCAACTCGAGTAACATGTATAAGTAGGCTAGTTAGGGGGCTCTAAGTAATGTCATGAGCCCAGCTATAAGTAGCTACCGAATCCCATCATCTTGTAAGCGGATACATATAGACATATGTTTTTATATGCGGGCCTTGATCCTGAATCCGAACTTCGCTACTCTACACACTGCCTAGTCGTTTTGGATTTCTCCCATCAGATCTTATTAAGGACGCTGGGAAGACGGGAGGCGGTTTGACAGCTGGATTTTTCTGATTTTTAAAGCCCTGGGGTGCCCGCTGTTTCCCCCACTGTGCTTTTAGGTTTTAATCTACGGACCCTAGAAGACCGCAAAGTCGCGAGACCTCCCTCCCGTATTCATGGGTGAGCTGTTGGAGGACTAGCTGTGTTGCTCCACACCGGTGGGATCCAGGGTGTTTTTCACCAAGCAGCCTGGTAAATGGTGCTGATCTGAGACTTTGCTGGTCTTTTCCCTAAGGAGTCCGGAGCCGCAACCACTACACCGTAACGGTTTGGGGGTCAGGGTTTAGGGCTTAGGGCTTAGGGTTTAGGGATCTTAAGCCCTACACCCCTGATTCCCTTGATGTCCTCCTCGCTGGATTTCTGTCTCTCTCTGCCTCCCTCTCGTCTCCCCAAACCCTAAACCAAGTACTTCCGCGTCTTGCCTTGAGGATGCACAGAAGGATCCTGAACCCTAAGCTGTGTTGGGTAAGGGTTACGGGCTGAGCCTCACGCTTGGAGTAGAAGCCTAAATAACTACCAGCATTATGGTTGTAGGCTCCTTACCTGAGCATGGTAGAGGGCACCGCAAACAGACCTCAAGGAGACTTTATTTAGGCTTCTACATTCGTCGTGTTACGTCTATTACTCTTGGGGACTGCCAGTAAGAAGAATCACTTGTAACTAGCTTCTGCATGAACCCCGGCGCCCATAACCCTTCTTCTTAAACCCTGCAATTTTTGCAGGGCTTCTGGCGTGATGTCGTCCGTCATCTTGCGCATGCTTTTGGAGGTTCTAGTCCCTATATAGCCCATCATAGTAGTTTCCATGTTCTTTTCCATCATCCGTACTATATTAGTATATTACTACATATATTATTGTTGTCAGTATTATTATCACTATTAAGATATTATTCTACTATTGCTAAGTACTGGTATTACAATAGAGCATCAGCGATCTCTAAAGCAGTTTCGACCATGGACCGGCTGAAGGCCTTCCGCATGAGAACAACTGCAAGTAGAAGATTAGATTCTTTACCCTAAGCCTTAAGGGTTTTGCTTTGGGGTTTCTGGTTTAGGGTCCAAGCCTAAACCCTTAACCTTGAAACTGAAGGCCGAAACTTCTTCCTACGCTTAGACCTGCCCAGCGCTGGAAGCGGCAGGTACACCTCTGCCTTGAATGCCCATTGGGCCCGAAGTCTCGGACACAGGCCCATGGCTCTTGATATTCCTTAAAGGGGGGTTATCTAGGGTGTAGGATTTTGTTGTAAACTCCTCCAAGAGGGGTCATATGGGGGATCATACATGTGTAATATGGGGTTTAGGGTTTAGTGTTGAGGGTTTAGGGTCTAAACTCCTAAAGAAGGGTTGTACAGGGGGAGTACTATGGGGGGTTACTAAGGGGTATGCTAGGAGTTTAGACTATACTACATATTATCTCTCCACACAGCAGGTTTTAGGGTTTAGGAATTAGGGTCCAAGATCCAGGGTCTAAGGTTTAGGATTAAGGGCCCCAGATCCAGGGCTTAGGGTTTAGTTTAGGATTTGGGTTCCGGGTAATTTCTATTACGTTCCTGCTATATGATTGGGGCTCCCTGTTTGGGGTTCCCAAGAACCCTTTTGGGTTATAAGTATCTACACAGGCCTGAATGGGAGATACAGCGTCTGTTTACATCTGAGAGAACCTTCGCCCATCGTTCGGCAAACCTAAGGACAATTTCTAAATTTAGGGTTTAGACTTTGTGGGTTATGGAATATGAGGCCAATTAAGGGGTTATACGTCGGGCTACAACCCGGTTCTAAGTACCTACTAAGTCCCTGTGACCTCGAGGTGCCTGAACCCCAGAGCGTAAGCCCTGAACCCTAAACAACCCTCAAAATACCGTATGAGTGGATGTCAAAATTATGGTCCCTTTTTGGATCCCTATTAAAATACGGCACCTAATATTTAGGGTACCCAGAAAGGGACCATAATTTTGACCACCACCCATATGAAGGTATGTCCTCACTGGCGGGGAATACCTAGACCGTGGAGATCTCTGGCGCGGTGGCAATGTGCGGGCCGTCCTGGAGGTGCACCGTGGAGTTTCCTTTTGAAGGGGTTTGTACGGGCTTAGGGTTTAGGGTTTAGGGTTTAGGGTTTAGGATTCAGGGTTTAGGGTTTAGGGTTTATTGATGTATGGAGACCACTAGGAATGTATGCCAGACCCCCCTCCCCCTGAGATCGACCACCGCCCGCCCCGTGGTCTTGTGGCCTGCGGTCTGGCGTTATGATTGACATGAAGCTTTTGTTTTAGTGTTGAGGCAGGTTTTTTTAAGTGCTTCATAGAAGGTTTCAAGGATGTTTACAGAGGGCTCATGGTCTTATAGAAGTTTGATATAAGATGAGGATCACCGCGACCCTTGTGACTGTGAGTGCTTTTAAAAGGCGGCACCCGTTTGAGTTTTCGGGATCAGGAGCACCCCGATCCCTCTGACTTTTCGTAATATTGAAACGCGATGAAAGCATGAGGGGTTAACACTGACGACAGTAGCATGGCAACATGGCGACATGCGAAAAAGGACGACAGGAGGATGGTGATCCCGAGGGGCCCCGCCCTTTGACTGTTGGCACTTTTGGAGCCAATATTTGCAAGTTCATGCCCGGGGGTTGCTCTGCTTTAGAACATCCGGAATTCTACATGTTCGCAAACTAACATGGAAACCCAAAAAGGGCCCTATAAAAACTACACCGGCCATCGAATGTCAACCTCCATTCCACTTTTCCACACGCCATACCTTGCAGTAACCCTGAACCATGAACCTGAAATCCGAAACCTTGAGCCGTGGACCCTGAACCATATGGTAGTTTCCCAAAATAGGGGGACCCCAATATAGACCCCTAAATACTATAGTCCTTATTATGGGGACCCCCAAAATGGTACCCCTAATTTTGGGAAACCCCCATATAACCCAAACCGAAAACTGCGAAAAGTTTGGCCACCCATCCAGGAAATTGAGGCCAACATTCGAAGCCTAAAGTCTTCAAGGCTTGGTAGTCCGCACCCAACATCTATTGTACCGTTGAACCCTACATGGCTCATGTCATATGTTGCAATGTACAGCCCCCCCCGATAAATGGAGAATCAAATGAGCAAGAACATGGAACACGAAGGAGCCATTGGGTTTGAAGTGGGTTATAGGCATAGTGAGTTGAGGGTTTGGGGTTTAGGGTTATCGTAGGGTGTAATGTAGGAGCCTGACTAACCGCCAAAATTGCGGTCCTAGACAAATATACATATATACTTATATACCTATATACATATATACATATGGTGCATACATATATATATATATCGGTATAGTTTCGTTGCAGTCCCCCACAATTCTGCTGCATTTATTCACTCCAGCGCAAACGTCATTATAGTTTGGACATGGATGCTCTAGTGACCGTATGCGCTTGGAACACGGACGTTATTATGGTNNATTATGATTTGGGCATGGATGCTCAAGTCACCGTATGCTCATGAAACACGAAGGTGATTATGGTTTCCATCTCCATCATCAGCAAGCAATATCCATTCATGGTCACAGGAGAACCCATTGCGGGACTGAAATAAAACTATACCCATATATATATATGATATATATACATATAGCATAGAAAGTACATAATGTGTCGGGTAACTTCACATGGACTTCGGGATGGTATTCGTAGTCATTTGGGCTCCTACATTACACAGATGATATTACATAGATGATTAGGGTTTGGGGATTTAGGGTTGAGGGATGTAGGGTTTAACCGCACTTCTCGGTGGTTTCAGGTTGAGATGTGGGTTCGAAGTTGTGGAGCATGCTTGAATTGTGTCCGGTGGGTTCGGCATTCAGGGGTTATTGGTTATTTGGATTTGGAGAGCTTACGCAAAGATTCGCGCTTTAGCAAAACCCTAAACCCCCCAAACCCCCTGAACCCCCTAAACCCCTAAACCCCTAAAGCTTGAATAGTAATTTCCACTTGCTTGCTTTTCTGGCAGCATGTTGGTTGAGCTCTGAAGGTCCCCAGAAGTAAGGTTCGGGATTTAGGGGCTTAGGGTTTAGGGCCTCAAGTTGCTGGGTTGTTGTTAATGAACTTGAATTAAGTTACTATAGTAAAGAAAACCTAGTATTTACTACATGCCCATATTCTGGTAACCTAGCAGCAACCCAGGTTAAGTTGCAGCAAGCTTGCTTGCAGGTTATGCGACAGGCTCCCGAGGCGTGGCACAGGGTGTTGAGGGGCTTTGTAGAGCTTCCGTGGTAATGGGGATCCATGATCAATAAACCTCGTCCTTTTAAGGGCCTTAATGTTAGGATCCCTATTGCAATCCCTATTGAGGGGATAGGGTTTATTAATCAGAAGTCTGGGGTAGTCGAGCTCAGGCAGTCATACTGCTGATGCTGAAAAATCCATCATGCCGCTAGGATACTTTAATACTTGAATGCCGCCACCAGAATTTGCAAGCTATGAGGCACTTAGTGTCTTGCAGGATTGTTAATATTAATTGTAAACGCTAGCGCGTGCCCGCCTCGGCTGGCGGGGCTTCCCACTGTAGGAACATGTAATGATAGATATACAGGTATTTAAGTTAGGTATATAGATACAGTCATATGCCTATTACATACACAATAAAACCCTAGAAGTCCAACTAGGGACGCGCAAGTAGGACCCAGGAAACCGGTGGGGAAAATGTTCGGGGCCAGCGTTCGGAC
>CAJNIZ010041557.1:0-10353 GCA_905231905.1 Symbiodinium pilosum
ACAGACACACAGACAGACACACAGACATAGACAGACAGAGACAGACAGACAGACAGACAGACAGACAGACAGACAGACAGACAGACAGACAGAAAGACATACATACGTACCTACATACATGCATACATGCATGTATACATATCTGTTCGAGCTGGAGGTTTTATGATTGAACGGCGAAAAACCACTCATCAAAACACATAAAATCAACGTATGAACGTGGAAAACCATTAGCCTGGACTGGACAACAGTTGAGACCGTACCGAGCGTGAACTTTAGGGCTTGAATCTAGGCCCAGATATTCTGCCCCTGTTTTAGGGTACCTTCTGTTGTATATAGACATTCTAGACCGGAAGTTAGAACCCCCTCCGCCGCCCTAGGGGAAAAAGGACCTAGGTAGAATTTGGTGTTCAGGGTTAAGGGGTTGGGGTTCAGGGTTTGCGGTTTGATTCTTAGAGAACTGCCCCCATAGTGGTCCATTGATGATCCCCATGATGTGCCAGCGTTTGTAAGGTCTATCCCCAGGGTCCCTAAAACGTACCTTGAAGCCCTCAAACTTTCAACCTAGAACCCTTGGTCCTTGTTTTCTACCCTGAACCCCTAAGCCCTAAACATATATAACCTCAACCTCTACATTTTTGACTTCAGGCCGTTAACGCTACGTACTGAAACCCTGAGTTTCTACATCCCTGGGCCTTGCACCTCAGAAATCCCAAGCCCCCGGTTTGATTAGGATTGAGGGTTTAGGGTTTAGAGATTTCATGGCCACCTTTGCAGAGCATCGTGCCGTAAGCCTAGGACATCGGTGCTCCCAGGCAAGATACAGAACCAGCAAACCGCACCAACCTAGATCATACTAGATGGTATCTTCAACCTGTTGACTAGGGTTAGAGGCTAAAAAGTTTAGGGTTTAGGGATCTATCCCAAGACCTGGTAGCGGTTTCTGCAGGCTACGCCGCAGGCAGGAGCTTTCTCAAAGCGAGATGGTTACCATAGGGACAACACTAGTTCCAAAACCTTAAGCCTAAAGCCCTCACTCCTATGCCATAAAACCCTAACAGCCTAACTCCTAAGTCTTCAGCAGTAGGCCTCCAACCCTGAAAACTTGAAATCCTAACCCCTAACTCCTCAAACCCTAAATCCTAAACCCTCAAACCCTAACTCCTAGGTCCTAAGCCCAGAAGCCTGGGAGCCTGGAAGTACTTTCAAGACATGGGGATTGTCCTAAATTGCTGTCAATACGGGGTTCTATATTTGGGTTCCTATTATAATACGGGTCCCTAAACCCTAAACCCTAAACCCATTTTGGGACCAGTAATTTAGGGAAACCTCCACATGTCCAGGTCCAAGCCTTGTGCCTCCGACTCTTGGACCAGGAGCTTCTGGGTCTCCGAAACCCTGTAGTTTAGGGTTTTAGGGTTTAGGAATTTAGAGTTTAGGGTTTAGGGTTTAGGAATTTAGGGTTTAGGGTTTAACCCAGACCCCTGATTAATAAACCCCTCCCCTTAATAGGGATTATAATGGGGATTCTAATATTTAGGCCTTAAAAGGAGGGGGTTGATTAATCATGCGTCTACATTAGGGTTTAGGAAAAATCCTACACCCTAAGCTCTAAACGCTAGCTTACTTGGAGGTTCGGGAGGTTTCGGAAGGACCATTAAAATCTTTTTTTTGCAGTTAAGAGTTGAGTCTTTAGGGTCAGGGGCAATGAGTGAGTATACTATACTAGAAAACCCTTATAAGCCATTCAATAACCCCGGCTGTTCCTGTTGTTAACCTACTTACTAATCAAGTCCCCTTGGCACTCCAAGTAACTTTAGACTTTAAACTATATAGGGCTCAGGGTCCAGACGTGTTGGGAGAAAGGCTTACTTGGAGGGTCAGGGGGACTTAGTAAGTAGGTTAATAACCCAATAACCCATATAGTAACTCTAGTTATCCCCATTATTAACCTACTTACCAAGTCCCAATGACCCTCCAAGTAGAATTCTGGGATAGGGTTTGGGGTCCAAGCCCTCTGGTCTAGCAGCTTAGCAGTCGGGTTTGGGGCTCGGCGCTTTGGGTCGGGGCCGCGCGAGTGCAATAAGAATGCACCGGAGGCTTTCTTCCTGGAACACGTATACACTTAGTATACAGTCTAGTAAACAGTACAGTGGCTTACCCTAAGGGTCCAAGGACCCAGATAATAGGGTTTTGAGGACCCCAATACCATTAATAATATAGTATTTGGGCCCTAAAACCCTATTATTTGGGTCCTTGGACCCTTAGGGTTAGATTTCCCCATCGTACTCGTGCCTTATAAGACGGATATGATCCTGGCTCCCGCATGAAAAAAAAACGGCTGCTGAAGTGGGTTCTGCGAGTGCGTGCAAAATATCACGTCGTCTTGAATGCATCAAATCTAAACCCTAAAGCGTAAACCAGAAACCTAGGCCCTAAACCTTACGCCTCAGATTTCTGGCCAGGAGAGGACCGACTGGTACAGCTCTCCGACACTTGGCTGTTTGCAGGTTCTGAGGACATTGGGTTCTTCTAAGGTTTAGGTTTTCGGGTCTAGGGTCCTGTCAAGAAGGAACCAGTGGGAATCCTGAGCAAAAAGGGAACCTACATTATGGCCAGATTGCGGACAGGTATGTTGAACAATCACCATTTAGTTTAGGGTTGAGAGCAAAACTTAGGGTTCTGAAGTGGAGTAGGGAATGGGCGAAAAAAACGACTAGATGACTTAGGAAGGGCTTACCGGCTTACCCAACGCCCCACGGTTTGGCTCTGAACAGTCTTTGCGCCTCCCATCCTTCATGCCAGCCCTACATCAATTCCTTTTGGAGCAACGGCCATCTGGACGCCATATCCCGAACCCTAAACCCCTAAATCCTAAGCCCTAAACTCTCTGAATTTCCTAGTCATTTGCAGGCTGCCATCATGTGCACCACTGCTTAAGGGGCTTGAGATTCGTAGTCTACGCGATTAGGCTTTCTACCGTAAGAGACCCAGTATGTAGCCATGTAGAACTTGAAGGTTCAGGGGGACTTAGTAAGTAGGTTAAAAAGCCCTATAACCAAAATAGTAAACCTAGTTATCCCCATTATTAGCCTACTTACTAAGTCCCCCTGACCCTCCAAGTACATATCTTGGGCTGACATGAGTTGCTAAACTGATATTTGGGATCCTATGTACTACTTGAGCTTCCAGTAAACCCTAACTAATTAAAATCTACACTCAACCCTAAACCCTAAACCCTGCCAAGGACAGAGCGGTATCCAGATGAAGCCTCTGTCATCGCGATCAAGCTCCTGCAGTGGATTTCCGGACGCGGCGAGCCTGACGTCGTGACTTGACCCTGAGCCCTAAGCCCTAAACCTTATATGTCCCCCAAAGCCCTAGACATCATTATATATCCCTATAAAACCCTTATGCCCCCCTTAAAGGTTCTAAACCTTAAGCACGAAGTCTCGTGTTCTCCACAGCTCCAGGTACCTGCATGGGATAGACTGTTGACCTTAAGTGGGGTTCCCACATCCTGCACAACCTCGAGTCCCTTAAAGCACAAGAAGCACAGAACCAGTGGATCTTTTGGGGCCCAGGAATATCCTATATGTATATATGTATATCTAAAGACTTATATTTATGAACTTGCAGCAAGTTTGTCAGACAGCAGGTTTGAAATCGTCTCTCCCTAAACACCCTGTTAGATAAGCACATGTCTAGTGAGTACTCGATTGGACCTTTAGGAACTAGTGATCAACTGTCCTTTGAATATTTTCATCTGTAGATATGTATATAAATATATGCATATATATGTATATATATGATTACGAAACTGCGAATGTTCACTCCCCGACAGTTGCACCTCTGGGCAAAAACATGTCCATGCTTCGACGGTGTTTTTTTCAACCTTAGGAGAGCAAGCAGTGGGTGTTGGTGTAGGGGGCGGGGGGTAGGGGTTCAGGGTTAAGGGATTAGGGTTTAGGGTTAAGGGATATTAGAGTTTAAGGGTGTAGGATGTAGGGTGTAACGTCATGGGGTCCCGCGGGCAGTCCTGACCAAGAGGACTTTCCAATTTTGGGCGCATGGCAAAAGCACACCTTCTTGTCTTCCAGAAAGGAAACCGGAACTCTTCATCGATCACCGATCTGGCCTACGCCCGAAACCCCAAACACACAAAACTGCATGCTCTACACCCTTCACTTTGGCTTGACACCTCAAACCTGAGAGGCTCGGAAGACCCTTAGTTAACTCTGCTTGAGCCCCCGAATGTGAGTCAGGTCAGAGTTCTCAAGTTCTGGCTGCAGAAGATTTCGTTCGTTGACTTCGGCGTGGATGAGAACACTACGCCCCTCGCAGACTGGATCATCTCCCAAGGGCTTATTAATTATCTAGTTTCTACCCTTCCCCAGATTCGCATGGAGCTCCCACAAAGACGACATGAAGACTACTCTCCCTTGTGCGGGTGGCTGTAAGGGTTTCACGTTGGTTTTGGCGAGGGTTGCCTATGTAGGTGAATGCGTGGGAGAAAGCCCAGACTTCATCATGCTAAGAAGACTTAGCGTTTGTTCCTTGACTGGGGGGTTTCCAGAAATCGCAGATCTTTCCGGGGCTCCTTACAATAAGGGTTATAGTGTACTGGGCTCTACAATGGAGACCCTACAGTCAGAGGCCTGAGTTTCTGAGGGTGTCGCTTCATTTGCGTTCACATGATTCCGGGTCACTTCCGGTATGTACGTCATACCGAACTAGCATCGAGCCTCAGAAACGTCGCTGTTACAAGCACAGAGGTCCGAGTAAGATGTTTGTTCTGTTCCATTGTTGGTTCTGGGCCAATAAATTGCACCCTGCCAATCCTTAGCGCAACACATCCCGGAATATACAACCCTCTATAGGTCCTCTGCAAAGCTCCTCACTTGAAGGTGCACATATATATATATATATGTATATTTGTACACATAGAGTATTACACCGTGAAAGCAACGACATAGGAGTTTCCATGTGTCCTTTATAGGTTGTTCACGGCGGATTTCGGCCCTGGTTGGAGGTGCACGTGTAGTTACAACCTACTTATAACTGCGCTTGTCATTAAGGGGGTTCTAGAAGGGTTCTACTTGGTGTTATACCTTATGAGTATAAGTAGCCCATGGACCTCCAACTAGACTTTAGGACCTTTAGGGTTTAGCTCATTTGCTCGCTGTCCTGTGGTGTAGGTTTGCGGCCCCTAAATCCTAAATCCTATCCTAAACCCTCAACCCTAACTCTTGCAGGTATCTTTACTGGCGCTTTAGCGCCTGCCTAGAGGAGGTTGTAAACATGATGATCCATTGCAGGGCATCTTATATGGGCTATTCTCAAAATTATGGGCCCCTTTTGGGTATAGGTTATATTACGGCACCTAATATTTAGGGGTACAAAAATGGAACCCTAATTTTGGGAACTACCCATATATTGCAAGTGTATCATAACAGGGCAGAGCAAGGGATGATGATTTGGACTATAGTCTAAAGTCCTTAAAGGGGGTTTATATAGGGGATAATATAGGGGACTAAATTTGGGATTTGATACTAGGAGTCTAGACTATAGCTTATTTGGACCGGCTTTGTGGGGTTTGGATTGAGGGGCAAGGTATTTTAACTTACCCTGCCGGACTGGCAGTAGTCCCGTCAACATTCCTGGCCCCAAACGCTTCTTAAAATCAGTATCCCGTCCCAAACCTTCAAAAATCTGGATGACTTTTGTGTCAGCACCTAAACCCATCAGTTCTAAAGGTCGATCAAAACGGTCTTCTACGCAGCAAAGGCGGTTCCTGACTTGGTGGAATACGAGGACATGAGCGTGATAGAACCTGGGTTGAGTGCATCTAGGGTTTAGGGGGTTTAGGGTTTAGGGTTTATAGGGTTTATAGAGTTTAGGGTTTAGGGTTTAGGGTTTTGGTTTGCTTGGAGGGTCAGGGGGACTAGATAAGCAGGTTAGAAATGTGGGTAACCAGGGCCGTTACAATGTGGCTGATGGGGGCTTTAAACCTACTTGCCAAGTCCCCCTGACCGTCCAAGCTTACTTTGCATTATCTTTACTATACTCCCTATATGAACCCTATTCCGCCTTCAGTGTTCTTTAGTCTACGGCCCTCCAAAGCTACTCTAGTGTAGCGGGTGCTAGGAGATGTGCCTGGATTGGACAAGGATGGTTGAGAGGATAAATCTCAGTACCCTACAAAAGGTAGCTGCCATTAATTGAGGGATCCTTCGCATGCCCCCAATGCACTACAGCCAGTCATGATCACTGATACCCCACAAGAAGGACCCCTGCTTGTTGCAAACCTCGATGTCGTTCGGTTGTCCCTCAATCATAAACCCTAAACCTTCTTTAGGTAGGTGGGGAGGGGCGGGAAACCCTAAAAACCTCATGGCTAGAAAACGAGACACGACATAATTGGCAACAAAAGACACCAGACCTGCTGACCGCCCAGTAATGCTCCACAAAGAGCCCCCCTGGTAATAGTGGTATAATAGTGGTATAGCAGGAATATTTAGGAGCCTTGACTCTGCACACTAAATCTTACTATCCGTACTGGTCACTACTAGTGGGGGGGGGCTTGGGGGGCTTAAAGTAATATGGATATCTTGAGGATTTGGGGGTTGATACAGGAGCAACCAAGGACATTCTGGCAGACAAGTTTTTCAACCTCATGAACCCTGGCTGTTCAATTAGGGTTTAGGGTGTAAAGTTTCGGGTTTTGGTCGTAGAGTGTTTGGCATCTCTTGATCACTTGTTTGATTAGTAGCCTGTAGGCTCGTCCTTCAGGGAAAGGCGCATGCGTGATACTCTTGACTGGTGTCATGGAACACGTTTTGGGTTTTGGGTTTAAAGCCCTAAACCCTAAACCCTAAACCCTAAGCCCTAAACCCTAAACCCTAAACCCTAAGGGTTTAGGGAAGAGCCCAGGAATCATTACACGGACGCGAATGACGCTCCGATCTACATGTGCCTTGAGGCTGCTGCTAGCATCCTAACAGACGCGCATCCGGAGGCTCGTGAGTTTAGGGTTTAGGGTTTTGTTTGGGTTTGGGGGCTTCGCTTTGAAGGAGTTCCTCAGCATTATGTTATACCTAGACCCCACAAGTACCCTCTATAGTACCCTAGATATCTACAAGTAGCACCTACACAGACCCTATTTTAGGGTACTTGGGGGGGTCTAGGTATGGGGTCTACTTTAGGGCCCCCTTACTTAGGATAGTTGCAGATCCAGGTTCAGGGTTCATGGATTTAGGGTTTAGGGTTTGGGTTTTAGGGTTTGGATTTAGGGTTTAGGGTCCTAAAAGCCCAAACAGCACACACAGCATCAGCTACCATCCAACTTGAAGGCATGTAGACCATAATCTAAACTCCTCGAAGGGGGCTATATAGGGGATTACTATAGGGATTTATTAAGGGGGATGCTAGGAGTTTTCATTGTAGCTCATGTAGACTAGTGAGTCTACCCCAAAGGAGGCTACCTGCTGGCCTTACCTTTGCGGTTTCGGGAGACAGCAGGAGCATTCTTCATCTCCAGACACTTATCACGCAAGAGGGAATTTTTGTTTTGTTTGTAAATTGCCTCAATTGGGGTAGAATCAGGGGGGTTAGGCAGGGTCAAGGGTCTAAGGGCTGAGGGCTGGCAATGGAGCTTTGGGGGTGTAGGGTCGAGGAAGGAGGATGAAACAATTGGATGGCCTTGTTTTGCTCGAGGTAGACGGAACCTCACAACCCGAAGCTCTCACCCCAAGCCCTAAAGGCCAAAAGTCCTTGTGCTCAAATCTTAGGCTGTTGGTTACCTGAAACCATCCATGTTGTAGTGTTTGGGACCTGCAGCTGAGGTTCCTCAAGCCCAAAAGCCTCCGCCTTAGACTATAAGCCAACCAATCCCAAGGGAGCTCGTCGCTTGCTGGCTGCGCTGGTCGGCTTTGGCCCCCACGAGTGTTTCCAGAGCAAAGAAGGTTGCTAGATCCTAGTTTGGGCTAGGGTTTAGGATTTGCAGAGGGAAAAAGCACGGTTTAAGCCTTAGGGAATCTTTCTGAGGGTTTGTAGGCCTTAAACATTTTCATCTCCTAGTTGGTTTAGATTTAAGGGTTTAGGTTTTAGAGCATGGAGAACTGTTTACCTGAGCAGGGTTTGGGTATGTGTTTTCGGGCTATTCCATGGTAAAGAGCAATCAGGCTCGAGCCAAGGGCTAAACCTTACACTATACAACAATCCTAAACCCTACACACCCAAGCCTCCTGCTTTGCTAAAGCAAAGGAAAGCCCCAAGCCCATATGTACATCTGACAGGCTGATGCTTAGGGACAACACTTGCTATAGTCGAAGCTACCCTCAGCATCATTGATCCTATCTACTTCAAGCACAATTTAGGCTTGGTTGGGCTGGGGAGGCGTGCCATCAAACATAAGCGAGCTGACATACCCCGCATAATCCTACACAAAGCCCTTGCAAACGCCGCTCCAGATTAGGGGTTCAGGGCTTAGGGTCTTAGGGCTCAGGAGCCCGCATTTCATCACTTTAACCTCCCTGAGCCCTTAACCCTTAGCTTTGCGGGAAGTATCCAGATCCTGGACCTTCCAAATACCCGCAATAAACCCCAAACTACTGGGAATCAAGGTTTGAGGTTTAGGGTTTACAGTTTAGATTTAGAGTATTTGGCAGGTCCAGATAGGGTTCTCTCAGCTTCACTCTATTATTGGGTACTACCTTTGTTTCTTTTTTGATACTGGTTACCTTCAAAGGAAACACAAAACACTGAGGTCATTTTTGCTTACCTTAACCCTAAGCCCCTAAAGGGGCCCAAGCCCCAAAAGGGGCCCAAGCCCCAAACCTTAAACCCTGAAACCCGAAACCCTAAGCCTTACACCTTAAACTCTGAAGCTAAAGCCCTAAACCCTAAGCCCTAAACCCTAAACCCCTAGACCCTAAACCCTAGAAAGAGCTCGCGAAGGTAGAGCCTGCTTGGTCCTCGCCTGTCGACTTGACAGGATGCCCCGCTACCTTAGCCCATGACCCCCTAAAGGATCCAAAAAAAGGCTAGGCTTAGGGTTTAGGATTTATGGTTTAGCGTTTAGGATTTAGGGTTTAGGGAAATGGACACCACCCCCCCCGAAAAAATCTACTATATTATATTGGGGAACCTAAGGGATTATTATGGGGCTCCATTCTTTGGATCCTTTAGGGGTCTGGGGACTGGGTTGCTGCCAGGGAACTTTTGGCTAAATTCCATGACTAAAAGTATATAGGGTTCAGGAGTTAGGATGTAGGGTTTAGGGTTAGGGATTCTAAAGGAAGGAAAACTTTTTGATTTTCTATATACCCAGAATATGGTAAGATCATTCAAGTCCCTGAACATCATCCTCGGAGGGATTACAGTACAGGATTTAGGGTGTATTGCTTAGGGTAGATAGCTTATAGAGAGCTGCAAAGAATAATCAAGGAACACACCCTAAATGAGCCCTGAACCCCAAACCCTAAACCGCGTGAAGCTGGGGTCCTAAATCTGATCTTAAGTCCTGTGGGTAGTTCCCACAAGTAGGGTCCCTTTCAGGGTTTAGGGTTTAAGGTTTACGGTGTCTGGTAGCCTAATAGAGTCCGTAACCAAAAGGGGTCCATCATTTTGAGCACAACTCATGTATTCTTTGAATTAAGGGGTATAGGGCTCCTTGGGCTAAGACTTACGGTTGGGCCCCGTTTTTGACACCCCCCCCCTCCAACAAAGTAGAACTTTGGAGGCAAAATTCACGGGTTTCTGTCCGGACTGCACCTCTAGGTTCAGGTGTAGGGTTTTTGGTTTAGGGTTCTGAGTTGTACATCTGGATATACCCCAGGGTTGGTGATGGTTCTTCGGTAAGGCACGTGCCCTTTTTCACCGGTGGCCATGGATCACGGGTGGACCCCAAAATGCTCTGATCCTTATTCTGGGGACCTCCAAAAAGTGAGGAAACTCCATAATTGGACAAAACCTTTCCGAACCCTCGGTTCCTCCGTATAACCCTCTGGGAAGGAGCTCCAAAAGGTCGAAATTGGGCTTCAACCTGCTTTCCACGTTTTCAGTCTGTAACCCAAAGACGCGAAGCTCGAAACCAAATACTCGCGAGATCCTACCCTACATGTGCGACCCTACAAAGGTTTTCTTTGGGCCGCATTTTGGGGGAGAGGGGGTAGGGAAGGAGAGGGGGGTAGTATCAGAACCCACAACAGTCCTAAACGTGAGGGTTCAAATCCTTACCAATATTCTGGTCTTGGGTTCTTCATTGCAAGGCTGTATAGTATAGGGCACAGTACTTCAAATAGATCCTAAAACGGTATCAATCCTAAACCCAAAACCATATGGGTGGTTGTCAAA
>CAJNIZ010041557.1:10408-44495 GCA_905231905.1 Symbiodinium pilosum
TTTTGGGGTCCCTATTGTAATACGGCCCCTAATATTTGGGGTACCCAAAAAGGGACCATAATTTTGACAACCACCCATATCACACGGAGGATGACTGGCGAGCCTCCGAGCGCAGACCTGCATAAAGTCCTAGAAGAAGCTCGGTCGTGCCTGGGTGCGATGAGGAATCAGGGTTGGGTTTCGTGTTTGGGGTTTAGGGTGCAGGGAGGGGTGTTTCGGTCTACTTTCTGGTGATTAGTAGGGTAGTAGGGAATACAATCCCAAGCTTAATCCCTATAAAATCCCCATATAACATATTCCCCTCTGCCCCACGAACCCCCAGTAAGTTTAGGGCTTAGATTTATCCATAAGGATTCTAATCATGCATAGGGCCTGGACACGGAAGGTTTTGTGGGTCAAAGTGTACTCTGAAAGCCTTTGCGCTCCTCTTTTGTGCCGGTGACCTAGAAAACACGTTTTGCGCAAGTGTTCTTTTCGGATGTATTCGCATGTTGACCCAAAAGTAAAACAGGGGTCTTGGAGGCCAGGACGTTTGTACCCTGAACCCTTAAGATCGATCAGGCCACATAAGACCCTTTCTCGTCCCTACAGCAACACCAGTTGTTGCATGAGATGTCCAACACTGAAAACTGAAGAAAGCCCTGAAACCCCAGCTCCTCGTAAACCCTAAACCCTCATACAGCAGTATAACTCAGGCATGGTGTCAACGTGACCGCCGAGGATGCTATTGAGCCAGCAACATGGCAAAACACCTACTTCAAGAGTCGCGGCGACTCCTGAACCAGAGTGACACTTTTGCCTGCAACAGAGAGTCTGCAACCCTCTAACCCCTTAACCCTAAACCCCGAACCCTAAACCCTAAACCCCTTGACCGTCATCCAGCAAATTAAGGGGAAACTCCAGGCAGAACATGTTTATCCCAGGTTAGTGATCGGTTAGAAGCGGAGTCAGAAGCATAGCAGTCCCGATTTGCTTCTTACCAGGCACCACCACTATCAATGTATGCGTCTAGATATGCCCCATAATACATATACATATATATATATATATATATGTGCGTGTGTGTATATACACAACACAGTGTGTTGTCACAGTCCTACAGAATCTCGCTAAAAATCCTTAGTGGTCAGCAGGTAGCACTGTAATGCACGCCTGCAGCTTGCCATGGTGTATTAAGACACCTCGCAAGTGAAGCAGCGATGCAAACCCAGCGGCCCATCCCGCGGAGCCGCTCAGTTCAGGATGCAGAGCCTGGGGTTCGCGGTGTGGGGTTTCAGTGTAACCCATAGCCTGGCATAATCTCCTTAAACCCTAAACCCCTAAGGTTGCAAGCGACATGGTTTGGGCTTTGGGGTCTAAACGGTCCCGAGTTGAGGATTCGGGGCTTTCGGAGACATGTAGCCCAGCAGTGGGGTTACGAGGGAGGTGGTCATGTCTCTTGACCTGACCCTGCTGGTGCACAGTCAAAGCATGTACCTGGACCTCAAAAGTACGTACCGTAATAACATGGTTGGTTCTTGTTTGGGGTTTCGGGCCATGATTTTGCCTCGTTTGGTGCATTTTGCAGCGTCATGGCTTAAACTGTGTCTGTGTCGCAGGTCCTGAAGCTCTTGTTGTAGGCTCCCGAGTTTTGTCTTATTTCAGCTCTCACATGTGTTTATCTAGGTACCTCAGTAGTAGCCTTTTTCCCTTTTTGATTTTGGGGTCTTCTTGTTGAAGCTGAGCTTCAGGAAGAGGGTACCCTTATTATTCGAGAGTTTCTGCGAACCCGGTCATGTCTGTGCATATACAACACAAACAACTATGTAGATGCACTTATGCAGAGACGTTCACGTAGAAACACATATACACGCATATATTTCTATATATATATATACATACACGTACAGCTCGCATGTGCGCATATGTCTATTGGAAGATAGATCCTGATCAAAGGCCCCTAAATCCTAAACCCTACATCCTAAACCCTTAGCTCGAGGTACCAAGCCTTTGCGCGAAGCCAGTTGGGGTACCGGGAGTTGGCTTTGCGTAGTATTGTTTCGGACATTTGGCTGTCTAGTGTCTAGGGATAATATAGGGTTTTGGGGTGTTAGGGTTTTAGGCTTAGGGTTTAGGACTAGGGTTTAGGGTTTAGGGGTACAGTCTTTCGGGTACATGGGTTACTTAGAGGGTCAACGGGATTTAGTAAGTAGGTTTTGAATGAGGGCTGAGGGTTCGTTGAACATCCCCTAATACATAATAGGAGTTAACCAGATTCCCAAAGATGGGTAGATATGGGAAGAGCGGTTTAGCGAGCCCAAGACAAAGTGAATTGCGGGTTCCATCTGGCTTGCCTGGGGGGAGTTCTGATTCATACGGTTTAGGGCTCAGGATTTATTGCAAGACTTCTGGTACCACCTCCCCGCCTAAGGCCCGTTTGTCTATGAGTGAGATGAATAGGAAATACTTCCTCAAATTGCCACTTGTCAGATAGTGGCAGGCCAACTTATAATATTTATAACGTCCTCGCCTTACCTCACCCCAAATGGTGGTTTACAGAGAGAGAAGGGTACCAAAACAGCTAGCTGCAGATTGTAGTATAACCTAAGTAGACCTGAAAAGTGTGTAGAATCGTGGCCGATGTTGCTCTTTTCATTGTTTTTGTATCAACCAGGTTTTGGGCCTTTGGCCATTAGTTTGTCTATCTTTGGTGTCTGGAGAGCTTAAGTTAGGCCGGCTAACTAAAGAGCGCGCGCCCCCTGGGCACCGAAAATACCAGGCACATTCCAAGTTTAAATTTCCGCTTCATGGATCATGGCTTGTCCTGACTACCCAGCGTATACTACACGCCAAGTTACCTCTTTATTGGTCTTGAGACAAACCTTAAATAACTGTACCTGAAGGCGATCTAAAGGGGTGCGGGAGAATCTGTGAGTGGAGGGGCCAGCGGAGTTGCATAGATAGAATGTTACCAGTGTCATGCTTGGGGCTACAAGGTAGTTCTGTGCTTTCTTTGGCATTGCCTGTTACAGATGGAAAGAAAAGAGATGCTACTGCTATGAGTCATGCTACTTCACATTTCTGCGCCTTGTGGTGGATGGATACGATATCGCAGTTTTTTGCTTTTGGCTTCTGCTCCAAGCTGCATCCTTATGCAAGCTAACATCTACCCCCAATAGTGACACTACAACCTATTCCCATTTAATTTGTGGCTCCTACTCTAAGTCCCCTTGGCCCCATAAATGCGGCCCCTTCATTTGGGAGCAGTGCTGGTCAAAAACCTGCCATACCCTGAGCTTGGTGGTGAAAAAAGCCTTGGAAGCGCAAGGTTCAGGGTTAAGGCTTTCGAAAACGGACTGATTGACTGGGATTGAGTACCCCTGTAAATAGAGCCGAGAAACGGCAGGGTGCGTGCCAGCACTTGGTTTGGCTGTCTGGGGTGCCAAGACACCCTTAAAACCAAGACTCGGTGTTGCAGAAGCTCTGTCCTTTTATGCCTAATGAAGCGTTTTCTACTTGACGGGAACACAACCGCCCGCACCTCCAAACACATTGCATATTGCTGTCCCTCACGCTAAACTGTAGACTCTAGACCCAAATCATCCCAACCACTCGAAGCCTGAAACCCTAGGGCCCCCGCTTGCTGTTGGAGGTTGGGTTGGGGGTTTCAGGAAGTGTGCTGACATTCTGTATAAGCCACAGAATAGCCACATGTATCCAGATCACTAAAACATACTTACGAAGTCCCTTGATCCCAGACCCTGAACGGTTCCTTTGCGGTTTTTGCTACTTTACCTACCCAAACCTGCGGAACCGGTATATACCCCGGTTGCTATGTAATGTTCCGTTTTCTGTTCCATTGCTGTCTCCGTCATTAGAGAACTAACGGGTTCCTTAAACCTAGACCTCCAGGAGCACTAGAGTGGGGCTTCCAAGGGTGGATGTAAAGGAGCTTGGGGGGTGATATGGGGTGTATATGGGATTTATGCTGGGCTTAGGGTTTTTAAACGTCAGGAGTCTTCCTTCTGGGGGGATTCTTAGAATAAGGGCCATGCATGACATGTTGGGGTATAGAAAGGGCACCCCACTTTGGACGCTCCAAGTGGCCAATGTCGTGTGCTAAGTCTTTGCACCGGTCGAGAAACATCACATGGCACATAATACTAACAATAAGAAGAAGAATAAGAATGATTACATGCCTCGTAGCACGACACATAATCGTCGCTGTATTCGTCACTGCCCGAGGACCCATGCCCTGCATTTCAGCATTTATGGTTGGGGGTGGTCTGGGTTTAGCAGTTAACAAGAAACATTGGGGCTACAGCATTTCACCTGTGAGTTCTGAGCACGTTGACCCGTACGGATAGATGGACTAGTGACTAGTGGCACGCAAACGTCCTGAACGCATCAGAATCATCGGAGGTAATCGGAAGCAGGCTTTACCTGAAGTTGTACAGTAGTACTCCCTGCGCCTCCCCAGCCGCCGCCCCTCCTCCACAAATATGCCCTGGAACTCTGAACTCCAAACCCCCTCATGCTAAACCCTGAAGCCTATAAGACCTACCTGAACCCTGAAAGAAGAGAACCGCCTGAGAAAGCCTAATCGACTACATTTTCACATACATTCTATGCGGCCATTCCCAAAAGAGGGGGACCCCAACATAGACCCTGATGTACTATGATGCTTGTTATAGGGACCCCCTTAAAAAGACATTCCTTGTTTTGGGAATCTCTCAGCCCTAAACCCGAAACCCTAAACTCCACCATCTCTACAGGTGGAATACCGAAGACCGGACGGTGGAGTGCATCGCTGGGCACCCGAAGATGGCTGGCAGGCCCCCGAAGACGACGCGGTTTTCGGGTTTGGTTGGAGGCTTGTGACATTTGGGTTTGAGATTTATAGTCCCCCTGAAGTACGTAGAGTAAGGCTTTGTATACTAGAATAAAACCCCCATATACCCCATATTCTATCTACTATAACCCCTACGCCCTAAACCCTAAATAGTAGTTTCCAGCTTCTTTTCCGTTATCCCCATACAAACCACATGTAACCTTATATGTTCGTTTTTTACTTACGGGGACTATAGGGTCCCTAAAGCCCTATACCCCATATTCTATCTACTTGAAGGGGGTCTTAGGGGGTTTGGGCTTGGGAGCTTGGGCTTTCGGAATCCTGGGTTGGGGATTGTTGGCTTCGTGTTTTGGGCTCGGGATTTTTGGGTTGAGGGATTTAAGATTTAGGGTTTAGGGTTCAAGGTTTAGGGTTGAGGCTTTAGAGTTTAGGGTGAGTTTGGGGTCGGCATTTGGGGGTTCGGATTTCCGGGCAGAAGGTTTAGAGGAAAGCCTGCTCTGCTACTGCACTGAGGAGGAACATCCCAGTGCCAAGGAATTACAGAAAGTTTTGATTCCCAAGTAATGCGAGATTGCCTCGGTGGCAAGGATGTAGGCCCAAGTGTGTGGACGATGTGTGTCACGAATTCAAATTCAAGCCCTGCAACAAGATGGCAGGGTGCTGGACGACAAGCCTTGCTGCTGCTTAGTGCGGAAAGACAGAATGAATACCTATAGCAATTTGCATACCATTTCTTTCAGTTCCTCGTATACCCTTGTGTTCTGCAAGTCGCAGCACAAAAAGAAGCGCCCGCCGTTCAATTCTGCGAGCATGTTGTTCTGTTGTGTTTCGGGATAGCAGCAGGGGCTCCAGGGTCGAAACTTGCTTGTGCATGGTTCCAGCTTTAAGCAGGTAGAAGGCATGGGAGGTAGAAGCTGCGAGACGCGTATAGGGTTAAGGACCATTTGGGAGGTTCAGGCTTCAGGTATATGTCATACCTATCATACTTCTATGTCGAACCAAGTTACAAGGGGCGGTATACAGAAAACTAGCCTCTAGCAGTTGACTGGCTAGAGCAAAACGCCGGAATCCGTGAAGGCTTATGGGCGGCCGGTTGAGGGGAAAGGTCAGGGAACCAGCTTTGGGAAGAAGATCCCTTGCCCCAATCCATAGCGCCGCAAACACGGGTTTCAGGGTGAAGGGTTTTTAGGGTTTATCCTACAAATGTATGGTATTCCCGGAGATGTCTGCAGTTGTTGCCGTGTGGTTAGGGTGTTCATCGCAATCCGGAATCTGGGCCCTACCCCGAGCACAACGGCCCATAGCCTGAAACCCCAACCCCCAAAGCCCCTAAAACCCTGACACTCAGGTCCTTATATACATGGAATTCCATCCATTGGCAGTTTACAGGATTTTCGGGGGGCTTTCTCATCTTGGTCCTTCTTCTCCGGGGTTTGAAGAAGACATTCGGCAGTTTAGGCTTTATAGCCCCCCTTAAGTAGATAGCATATGGGGTATATAGGGATCTTATTATAATATCCCCAAAGCCATAGTCTATCTACTTAAGGTGGACTATAGGGCTTGGGGTTTCGAGGTATGGCTTTGGATCCTAGCTTCCAAGCTCTATGATGCCAAGCCATGAACCTGAACCCAGAGCCACGGCCTAAACTCATAACCCTAAACCCTTAAGCCTAAATCCCAAACCCCAAACACCAAATCCTTAACCTATAACCCTAAACCTTACATCCCAAACCCTAAACCCTAAATCCAACCCTAAAGTCCTAAAACCCTTAGCCCAAAACCTAAACCTCAAGCTGATGAAGGCGGGATGGGTTTGCCTCGGACGCCCGCTTTACCCATCTCAAGCGGCCAGCAGCTGCCCTGGTCTAGGGGCATATACCCTGAGGGTCCAAGTACTCAATGATTGGCTACTTGGGTTTGGGGTAATATAGTATGCTTGTAGTACAGGTTTTGGGTAAGTATATGATTATTAGGTACTTGGACCCTTTGGGATAGAGTTATAGAGGAGTATATAGGGGTGTATGGGGCTCTATGGGGGTGTATAGGGGTATATGGGGTTTTATAGGGGTATGCATAGGGTCTTTTTGTCTAGGGAGAATGGAAAGGAAAACGGAAACTACTGTGTAGGGTGGTGTGGAGCTAGTTTCTAGGGTCTAGGGTTCGAGGGTTTACGAAGGTCTCTAGGGCTGCGGGAGGAATGGAGAAGAGAACTGAAATCACGATTCAGGATTCAGGTTTTGAGTTTGGGGTTCAGGTAGGTTTAGGGTCTAGTGAAAGATTTAGTAGTTTCCAATCAGTCTTTTCCATTCTGTCATTCCCTACTAACAACTAGTTTAGATCAACCCGAACCCTAAGCTGTAAAACGCAGTTTAGGGTTTCGGGTTTAGGGGTAGAGGTTTGGGGCGAGCCCTTCCCACAGACTCCGTGAACCAACATTTCTTTCACACATTGGTCTCTTTCAATGAGGCCTTTGTTGCTTGCGTGGATACCAAGGGACTGTTCTACCGTTCTGGCATGCAACGGCCATGTCAAGTTACAGTCCCCCTTAAGTAGATAGCATATGGCTGTGGGTATATTATAATAAGATCCCCATATACCCCATATTCTATGTACTTAAGGGGGACCATACAGTCAGGAGGCATAGCACCAGTCAGTTTAGGGTGGGTAGCCATTGAGAGGCTCCTCAGGATGGGAGCCAGGAGGGGATCGGCAGCCTAGGACTCATACGAGTTACAAACTAAAATCCTAGCATCCCCCTTAATAACCCCTATAGTAGTTCCTTGTATATGCGCCAGCATCCACCACCCACCCCCACACCCCTAAACCCTGAACCCCTAAACCCTAAAACCCCTGAACCGCTTGACACTGCACCCAATGGCCCTGCACCAGACAACAGGTTCTCACGAAGAGGTTTGCGTACGTGCGCGAGAATGACAACAGGCGACTAACTTGCCTTGAAGGTTGTTAAGGGTTTAGGGTTTAGGGTTTAAAGTTCAAGGTTAAGGGTTTAGGGTTCAGGGATGGAGGGGATATTTAGGATTTTAGGGATTCAGGTTCCCATGACGGACAAGCAGATGAAAGTGTAAACACACACCAATAATTAGCAACCGCGGTTACAAGGATGTTGTATGGGGTTTGAGGTTCAGACATATGACTTCTGGGTAGCTAACATGTAATCTGTATGTTGGGTACTGCTCCCACTCCAGTAACAGTTGGATAATAGATATAATATGGTTATATGTAGCCCTTAATAGGACCCCTAATATAGACTGTTACTGGGGGGGCAGTACCCAATCTAAACCCCAAACCCTAAACCCTTAAACCCAAACCCTAACCCCCCATATACTGTAATCTGTATGTTTCTGAGGAGGTTCCCACGGGAATCTCCCTCGGAGAAGTGCCTGAGTCAGTCACAGGTGATCTCATCTTGGGCTTTCCCCAAAGTAGGGTTAGCTTCTTGGGGTCTCTACAGAATAAGCGTTGTAGTATATCCGGGTCTATATCGGGGTCCCAAATGTAGGGAAAGTACCGTTTGTGCGCAAGGACTGACGGCTGCCTGGTTGGAGCTTTGTCATGAGTATTTAGAATTACATGAGTCAGAACATGTCATAGTCACCTGTCTCAAACATGAACCACCCCTAGCCTCTTATATCAACTAGTTACTCGGTTTAGGGTTTAGGGTTTAGGGTTTAAGGACAGATTTTGTATTTGGGGTGGGTCGTCTTTGGGTCATGCGAGATGGGATATGTCAGTGGTTGCGAAACAGGGCTGGTGCTCCTTATAGGCAGCGCCATGTTTGGGTCAAAAGCAATGGGTTAGGCCGTTAGGGGGTTGAACACATGTTGTGTTTCAGGCAGGGTAAATTATGACAATCTCACCCACCTGTCCCCCAAAATAATGGTTTTGATGGGAGGTTGTAGAAAGCCAGTTGTCAAGACTCGGATTCATTTCGGGTTCAATTGCATGGTTTATGTTTGGTGAAATGCATCCGGTCTAAATATACATACACATACATATATATATATATGCGCTTATACACATCTATGTATTTAAATATTGGATTTCTAGCTATACCTCAGCAGATAGTAACCCCCCCAAACGCTAAACCCTGCGCCCTAGGCCCTAAACCCGAAGCCCTTTTGCGAGGTTCTGCAGGATCAACCTCGAGACCTTCGAGGCTTGGGCCAAGGAGGATTAAGTTAGTACCTAGAGCCTCCTGATGTAGTCTGGTTTAGCGTTTAAGGTTTAGGGTTGAGGGCTTTGGGCTCAGGGTTTAGGGTTTAGGGGTTTTGAGGCCTTGGGCTTAGGTTTATTACCCCAGTAGTGGAGAACGAGTGGACGAGTGGAAAGCAAAATGGAAACTTGAATGCCAAAATGCAGCTATGCAGTTCAAATAGGGATATTCTTGATTCTCAAAGTCCTGGACCTTGGTATACTATGACACGATAGTTCACAAGGTATAAAGTACTTAAGGTCATGCACCACAGTGGAGCGTCTAGGTAGGCTTCAGGAATGTTTCTCTTTGAAATCAAGCGTGTCGCTAGAGTATAGAGTGTAGCTTGTTCTTGCACACCTCCAGATAGCAATCCTTGACGGTATTTTCCTATATACAAGATGTCTGCTTGGGAGGCATACATCCCTAAACCTTAGACCCTATACTCCACACAGGGGTGAATTTCGGGTCCCATCTGGCATGATCTGGCGTTTCTTACATGTCGGGCCGTATATTATCACCCAACTCTTTAGGCTTTAGGTTGCAAGGTTTAGGGCATAATTCAAACGTGCCCGTCGCCCAACAGTGGCCAGAAAGTATAAGTTGAACCTTGAAACCGAATCCTTAAACTCTGGTTTAGGGTTTACCTACCAGTGCTTAAGGGGGAGTGGTGGGATCAACTTCCCCACATCCCCTTCAGCGGAAATAAGTTCAGGATCAGCATGTCCTGTTTTAGGGACATGGTCTGAAATTGTCAGGTCAATACTTGTCAAAGACCTGTTTGACAGTGCCCCACATGAAGTCCTGAAACTTCGAGCTGCCCGAAAAGTTCGGCGTAAAGCTCTATGGGGTCTTGGAAGAAGTCCTTGAGTAGGGGAGTGAGGGTTCTGTTCTGCCCTTTCTCCGGGTTGCTTACAGGTAGCGTTGTGTTATTTGGACACGTTCGTGGAGGAACCCTGAACTTAATGAAAATCATTTCGAGGTCAGGGGTTTAGGATTTAGGACATAGCGGCGGACGCGTCAGAACGGACAGTTTATACGTGGGTACGGAAAAACTAGATCGACCTCAGAGTTGGACACATTTTGTGTCCTTGTTCTTGGCGAGAGTTCAACAGTCAATAGGGTTGCTGAGTATAACAAGCCAAGTGAGCTCAGCAATCCGTACGCTCAACCCTACACCCGCCCACAATCTGTTTGTCGCGGAAAGCCGAAAATCCAAACTCTCTACATGCTAAATCCTAAGCCAGCACCCTACTTGGCGGGTCATAAACCCGATGAGCCACATCATATCCCCGTTTACTTCCATAATTAACTTGCTTACCGCGTCCCCGTGACCCTAGATCCAAGCATTAATCCATAACCCCTATACTTCTCCTATACCCGTACTAAATGAGAAAAACTCTAGAACCTGCTTTGAAGGGCCTCATCGACCCTCTCAGTAAACCTTGCCGCAGGTTTCGACTCTGCATCTGCGGTTGCCTGGCATCCAAACAGACGGCATCGAAACGCAGCGGTCTCAACTTACTTCCTTCCCTTAATACCTTCAGAACATGTGCACATATGTCTGTATGCATGTATGTGTATATACATGTATACGTAGATGTATATGTACATATTATAGATGCACTTGCAATATAGTCACTATATCAGCGTGTATATGTGTATACATATCTATATACATACCATGATGTGATATGATACAGTATGATATGCCATAATATGATATGATATGTGTATATGTGTATGCGTATATATGTAGATACATATGCGTGTGTGTATGTATAGTTGTATGCACAAATGTGTATAGTATCTATCTACGTATGTGCGTACGCACGTACGAATGCATGTGTGCTTGCATGGATGTATGTATGCATGCATGCATGCATGCATGCATGTATGTATGTATGTACGTATGTATGTATGTATGTATGTATGTATGTATGTACTTACATGTTTACACCGAGAGATGTACAGTATTGAGAGCTTATGTCGTATTCAGCGGGTATTTTGAGGGGCGTGTGTATTCTAGATGGGCATGTTTGAGATGAAGCGCCGTTTCCAGTCATGATATCTCAACTTAGACTTGCGGTGCCATACTGGGCCCGCAATTTTGAGGCAAGCCAAGTTACATCCAGCCTGACTACAGGCCCTAAAGGTTCTATGCTGATATCAGCAGTACTCTTGATGGGGTTTCCATACTCACATAAAAAAGAGATGGAGCTTGCATCCTCTTTTATTGACGTCGTGTATTAAGACGAAAGTAACCTCCACCACCGAAAGACACTGCTGACATCGAGTTTCCCTGTTTGGCGTATCAGGTTTGGAGTTTAGCTTTTGGGGGGTGGGGGCGGGTTAGTGGCTTACTGGCTTAGATGAAGAGATGTTGGTTACCTCCATTCATGTGTAATACTGACGCTATAAGAGACATACGATAGTTACAGGGTCCTAACATTGAGGGTGGGGGGGCTCCGAAAACTGTGTTGGGGGCTAAGGTGGTGCGGCCGGACGATTACCTAGCCCATTGCCTGGTTTGAGCCTCCCTAAACCCTAAACCACTGGGTTCCTATGCGGACTGGCCGCTATTAGCTGTTGAGCCCCCCGGGCAAACTCTCCATCCCAAACCAGTGGCACTTTTGAAGAGTGAGAGGTGAGAAGGGGTTGTTTCCTGGCGGCTTCCCTGCAATACTTGAGATACTACACTACAGGGAAGAAAGTTTCTTGCTGTAGATTATCGCCAGGGAATAAACCACTTTAACAACCGTAAACCCTAAATCCTAAACCCCAAACGCTGAACCCAAAACCCAGGACCCAATCCTAAACCCTAAACCCTGAACCCTACATGAGCCGTGAAGGACTTGAAGCATTCTGCTGGTTGAGAAGTCTCAGGGGGACGGGGTTGGCACGCTTGCACTTCAAGAAGTAGCAGTAGCAGTGCGACAAGCGTTTGGCCAGCAGCAGTATAGTCCCCCAACAGAGTAAGATTATGTCCTCCTTTGGGATAAGGTTTAGGGTTTAGGGTAACCATACTTGGTTCAGCCACAGAGCACTGCCCGCCGCTGCCCCACTTGGAAAGGTATGGCGTAACGCCCGATGGCCGGATGATGTTTCTGATTTACACAGCAGGGATCTGAGCTGCGCTTGAGACTGTTTTGGTTCATTCATTAGAGTTCAGGCAGGTTTAGGGTTTAGGGGGTTTGGGGTGGTTCCCAGCAAAATCCGCTTATTATACACCTCTAGACTTTTTTTCTGTATTCACTCCCCCACCCCCCGTTTCGGCACCAGTGAGCTCTGTATCTAAGACTCCCTAAATCACTGCGGTTCCCAGGAGTTGAGGGGCTTAACATGGTACAAGGCCTAGGTTAGGAGGACCTCGGACCCTCCACCCTGTAATAGTGGTATATTAGGAATATAATAGGACCCTACTATAACCCTTCTTATCCGTTATAGTCACTATCAGAGGTTGGTCCACCTAGAGTATGGGAGAGTTGAGGGTTTAGGGTTGGTTCCACCCGCCGGTAAGGCTTTTCGAAAGGTTCAAGACCCTAGACCCCTATAATCTTGATAAATCTAAAACCTGAAGCCTAAACCCCATACAAATCCCAACGCTAAACCTCTGAACCCGATACAAACCAGAAACTCCTAGGTCCAAGGCCCTAAATGCAGCAACCTCCATTCCAAGGTCCCTTTCAGGATCTTCACCGCGGAGACAACTGATGCACTCGAGTCAACGCGTGCTCCTCAGTGGGCGTCCACTAGACCCAAAACCGTAAACTCCCAAAGCTTCAGGTTCCGGGGTTTAGGGATTACCTAAACCCCCAAAGTAGGTAAAATAATAGCCCAAATCCCCTAAATATGGCCCAAAAGGCCATTATTCTACATACTTTGGGGGTCCAGGTAGGTTTTAAGGAAAAGCGCCGTAAGCCTCTAAACTCTAAATCTTCTCATTTCTTCACTCTCTAATGCAAATGCAGGAAACCTTGCACCACCCAGCTATCGCTGGAAATGACCATCTTGTTGCGGATCCTAGGTGGTGCATTTTCCTCCATCCAGTCACACAAACACCTGTAAGATAGATTTGAATGCCGTTTTTGCAGTTTTGAGTGTCATTGTCTGTTTCTGCCCTGCTTTCTCAACGAAAGCATTGGTGGGGCTTGGATGTTTGTCCTCTTACCAAAGGATCTAGTATTCTGGGGCGTCAAATCGCCCCAAGTAGGTAATGTTGATAGGTTTTAGCACCCAAAGTAGGCATCATTTTAAACACTTGGAGGTGCTGAGGTATAGAATGACAATTTTAAGTTGGGTTTAGTTTAGGGTTTAGGGTTCCCGTAGGATGTTTGTCTGGATCTACCTGGGAAGTATGCATGGGTTGTTTCCGGGGACACCCAGGACTTCCAAAAGCGCCACTCAATGAAGGAAGGCAGGTCGTTTATTGTTTGTGTGAACGCTGTGCATAAAGTTTTGCATAGGGGCCTGGAATATACATGCGTTTAGAAACCCGCAGCCCTAAGCCCTACACCCTAGTTAAGGCCCAAAAGGTATTTCAACCTACACAGACCCCTTAAGGATCCAACAAATTGAGCCCCCTAATAATCCCCCAGGTTCCCCAATGTAGTAATGGGTTCATATTGTGGGGGTTCCATTGTTAGGATCCTTTAGGGGGTCTGGGTAAGCCCTAAAACGCAATTAAACCCCAAAAGGTATTAAGCCCGAGGTGACAGTTGACTGGCAAGCCGTTTAGGGTTTATGGACTAGGTTTTATGGTTTAAGGTTCAGGGCGTAACTTTGGATCCGAAGGGGTTCTGACATAGATACTTCAAAGGCCTGGATTCATATTGGGTAGGTCTTGGACCCTTGGACCCTGAAGGTTCTATTTAACCTCAAGCCCTACAGGAGCCCTGAAGGTCCTCAACCCTAAACCTTGAACCCTACCCCCTAAGCCCTAAACCCTAAGCCCTAAGCCCTAAAACCCCAAGCCCTAAAACCTAAAACCGTAAGCCCTAAACCCGACAACCCTAAGCCTGAAACGATGTCTATGGAAAGAGGTTCCCAACAACTCCCCATGCTCGGAGAATAGGAGAAGGGTCTATGGTGTAGTGATCTTGAAGCTGTGTTTCAGATCCCGCTGGTGTGTCAGCTCCGGCAGGGCGTACAGGAGAAGAACACCCATGTATGCTGCCCCTAAACCCTGAACCCTTAAACCGCGTGCAGTCTACAGTTTCTGTGCTGCAGGCTTAAGGTCTGTTAAGCAGCAAATCCCAGTCCAAATAATCATTAGCCGCCCAATTCCCAAAACAGTCCGACGCGGGCAGCATAAACATACATACTTTCAAAACAGCTCCTAGGGATCCACATATACAAATAATACCTACATTGGGCCCGAAAGTCTGTAGATATTACCTACATTAGCGCATCCCTATACATCCCTATGAACTCCTGGTTTCCATCCCTTTCTCAATTTGCTTTTCCATTGAATTCTCCGTAGTTGGGATAAGGCTTTGGGTTCTTTGGATCCCTAGGGAGTCGAAGACGTCGCCTTCTGGAAAACGTTTGCATGCCTCCACTTGTTGGAGAACTTCAAACTTCAGACTGGACGATTTTGAGCTTGTGGAGTTTCAGCTAAACCCTAAACCCTAGGTAGTTAGGACCTCCTGGACAAGGACGGAGGTGGAGTGGTGCGTTGTGGGTTCAGTGGTCGCATTTCAAAACCATGGTTTAGGGTTTAGGGTTGTGCGACCTAAGGAATGTAGAAGCCTTTCATGAAAGACGCTGGCAGAATGCTGCCTGATTTTTCTGGCCCCTAGATTTTGCTGCGAGGTTTTGCTCGGACATGCGTCGCGTTGACTGGACCGCCTTGCCCTCAAACAAATTGTTCAGGGTTCAGGTTTAGGGTTGATCTGCCGACCCTGTGCTTGTGAGCGCCCTTTCATGAGCCCATGTAAACTGGCATCCCTACGCCAGAAGGAAGCCCTGTAGGAAGCGACCCCAGCGGGTCTCTTTGGGCCCATGAAGCTCTCAGAAGATGGTGAGGAACGAACATGGAACAGAACCCCATGTGAGTAGTAGTCCCCTATATAATCCCCTATATAACCCCCTTTAAGGAGTTTAGACTATAGTACATGTAGCCCCTTTTAATCAGAGGATGGCAGAACCAGTCCTTGCAGGGCTCCTTGGGAGGGGTCCGTGTTGGTTTGGGAGGGCGCAGGTGAGCTCCGCCAAAAGGCATGAGTTGAACAACGTGTCAAAGAATTTGTCCTTTGCAGGCCAGTTCACGATGGGTTCAGGGTTTAGGGGTTTAGGGTTTAGGATCTAGGGTTTATTGTTGTATTGGTGCGTGCTTGTATGCCGATACGGCAGTTCCTCGGAACTTCCCGCCTCGTCAAAGCCCCCTAGAAATCGCTTGGTAGGGTGGTGTACAGACGTCTGCTTTAGCTGGTTCCAAGCCCAGCAAGAAGGCTGCAAAAAGAGTCTGGAGGACAGCTGTCACACTAACAACACCAATAATGGTTCACGCTTAGAACGATCCGTTTTTCAGGTATGTGTTTTCATGGCGAAGTTGGTCGTTTTTTGTTTTTATGGTTCAGGGCAGGGTTTCCTTGCCCTTGCTTCCGGTGCACAACGTCTCCCGTGAAGGTCACAGATGTCATCGCTCGTTTTAATTGCCTCCCCGAATTTTGAGCAACATTCCCCCCCTGACATGAAATGATCGGGGGAGGGGAGGGATGCCTACTATGATTATTGTGTAGAGATTATTGAGAAGTATTACTTCATTATCAAGTGGCACCCTTTAAAGCTTGTCTTGCCCTTTTAGACGTAGTCTTCAAGATTTTTAGGCACCCGAACTTGTCGTTTGATACCATCGTGTTAGGGGTTTAATGTTAGGCAGAGGGGGTTAGCTAGTACTGTCAGTATAGCCTTAGTCAGCGCAAATAGTTTTTGTAACAGCTGCTGAACGTTTGCTCTCAAGAAATTTTGCTCAGTGATTACTGCTGAAGATGAGGGCCGCAAGTGGCCATGATTTTGCTAGCCTAACCCTAAACCCTAAACCTTATAGCCCTACGTCTCCTTGCGTACTACCATTCCCTGGGGCTCCATGTCTAGAAGAAATACTTACATTGGGCCCCAATGTCTATAAATAGTACCTACATTGGGCTATTTGGAGCCCTGGGGATTGCTACGATTATTTTTATATCCCAAGGCCTCGAGCGGTGCTCGTGTCGACGTTGAGTTTGTTGCAGGCCAAGCTCCTCGCACGCTGTGACATAGAACATTATTTCTAGGGATTCTAGGGTTTTAGGGATTATTTAGGGATAATGGCAAGTTATTTGGAAACCACTATTTTGGGTTTCATGTTTAGGGTTTACAGGGTGTAGCCGCTAACGAACTCATTGTTTAGGGCTTAAGGAAGATGCCTTGACAGTATCCTGTGCTCTGCGACGTTGAGTTCAACGTTTCCAAAGGTGACAGATGCTGTGGTTCCTTCTAGGTCTAGGTGTCCGTATCAGAAGGCGCAAATCGGACATTCATGTTTTCATAGCAGTTGACTTTGAACCTTCGAAGCATTTGGGAGGCAGTGCTGGTGTCCAGCCCTGCTCTCATTCTCCAATTGACAGTCACGGATATTTGAAAACATGCCAAGCATTACCGAAGATGTTGCAGGAGCAAATAACCCAATTACTTGTAATCGTCAGGCTTCAGCTGCAAAAACGAAGTCCCTCATCGCCGAAATGCAGAAGCCCCAACATTTCTCAACTAGTGTGCGCTGTTCTGGGTCGCACTGATGCAGCTTCATCACTGTGGGCATGCGGTTTGGGTAATTTGCCTGGGGATCCGGGACTCGGAACATCTGTTGGGAGTGACTCGGTTCTCTAGGTCCACGTGGCTGTGGATGAGAAACCCGTTTCATCGTGTCATACCCTTGTGGCCTGATGTTACATACCTTTGTCGCGCGTACTTGGTCAGTACAGTTCTGCAGCACAAGCAGAGCCCAACTGCAAAACATGCCACAAGCCGGACAATTTTGCTACATGCCTTGGTTGTGAAATCGCCGCCCAGGCGGGTTTCCAACCCAATCGTTTTGATTCGCAGCCATCTGCATGTTTGCCTAGCAGAGCGACGTTTCGTTGTTTGTTTGCAGGTATTAGGTGCTTCTGATGACTTGCTAACTCCATATAGATATATATATATATATATTGCAGGTACTCAAATGTGCGCTGTTAAGTATTCACTCGATGAAGCCATGCAAACTGTGAAGCAATTAAAACCGGCGATGGCAGGACGGATTTGGATCTGAATGTGCCAGCTGGGATATGTAATTCATAATGGTATCCTGTGCAGCTCCTTTTTCGGTAGTAGATGAAAGCAGCTCAACACAAAACCAACCACAAACCCAACAAGGAAATATGCGAGCCATTGGAATTGGCCATGGCATTGGACACCTGGTAGATCCACAGCCATCAAGTACGATTTTGTGTGGCCTCCACATGCTCCGGAATGACCATACATTTGGGGGTTGTACAGGGTTTAATCGAAGGATATATCTAGAGTTATATAGGTTGTAGGGATAATTAGGGTTTAGGATTTCCGAAAGCTAGAGATCCTTGTTTGTGATGTCCGTATACTGAGGCCCCACCAGCTTCGTATATAGCTGCAGATAGAACCACGTACAGAACCATTTCAAGCCCTGTAAAACCTTGTAGAAAGCCCTCTATACCCTTACATGCCCCGCACATAGCCCATACTCTAAACCCGACACCCTGAATCCTAAACCCGAAACCCTAAACCGTGCGCAGGGCGGGATCGCCGGGTTTTCCGTGCAGACGGGCGAATATTGGAGGTCGGGCGGACTCATCTTGCTGTTCAGGATTTAGGGTTTAGGGGTATTTATGGGGGTTGATCTAAAGCTCCTCTGAGGTATTATATAAGATTCCTGTAGGTCTAGAAAGGAATATGTTGGGAAAAGTAGTTTCCATAGAGGCCATTTTCGGAACAGGAAATTTGATCAACCATCAATTAGGTTTTCCAAAAGTCAGGCGTCCCTCGAAAGGGGTTCATAGGGGTATAGTGGGATTATATAGGGGTTAGTTAGGGATACATAGGTGATCCTGTTTTGGGAGTCCCCTTCAATAAGGATCATGCTATTTTGGGGTGTACGTTGGGGCCTGTTATTTATGGAAGCCATCATGTCGCGCTTGTGCACTAAGAAGCTTGGCTTCACATGGCCTGTCGGTTGCCAATGCCCTTGCTGTACACCGAAACCAGCTCCTCAGTCTAGGGTCTCGCAACCGGAAGTTTTTTTGAAGTCAAGGATTCAATCTGAGTATTGTTGAAAAAGTTTCTTCCGGTTTTAGATTCCTTGTATAAGTCTGGATTAGCGTACCTCAAATTAGTAAACCTCAAAAATGATTGTGGTATTTACTCAGGCTCTTGTATTACGCGTGTTTATCCTCGGACGCGGCAAGACCTGCAGATGATTTAGCAAGTCAGGTTTAGGGTTTTGGTTTTACGGGTAAACCCCTCCTCTCTCAATGGACTACCCCTCCCCAAGGATGTCATATGCATATCTGCATTCACAGATACCTACGTACGTATACCGAACATGTCTGGTTATGAAGGTGGCGGGTCACATTTGGCCTTGGCACTTGTTGCTGCGTTCATCGGATTCTAATGGGGTTCTCCCTTGAACTCCAAACCCAAAGCATCCTAAGTACCTATATAGGGGATACCAACCCAAGCCATACGTAGTATCAATTCCTAGTATAGAAGCCCTACTTTATACTATCTAGATACTTAGGACACTTTGGGAAATACATGCGGTCTGAATCAGTCCGAAGGTCCTTGTACCTTGAACTGCATGTGACAGACTGTCTGATAAATCAGCAACTGCTCAGACAAAAGCCTTACTTAGAGGCTCACAGGGGTAGGTTTGAAGATGGTTTTTGTTGCTGAAGAGCAACCACCTGCTCGTAACCTGGGTAAGGAAAACCCCAGTTCTAACAAGGTCACATTCGAAAGTGTCTTATGTTTCCTCTTGTAAATCTAGACAGCACTACCCTTCCCTAGACTAGCATAACTTGTGTTGAAATGACAGTAGTCTTGGCAGGCGGCCATTTGAGCTTCCATGTTAGTATGGCTGAGTGTGGTGTTTCAGTAATAACCCCATGGGGCTGGTATGAGTGATACCCCCAATACATGCCCTGTATAATCCCTACACGACCCCTGCTGGGTCTGGGAGTGTCCTGCCTTGTAGCTGGTGAGGGATTTTAAACTGAACGTACGTGCTTAAACAGAACTTTTGGTTAGCTGGGTGTTGGACTCCTCCGCCCACTCCCACAAGCCGTCGAATAAAGTATGCTTGCTGTATCGTATTTGTTTGCTCCATTGCTAGCCTCTTCCGCTAGAATCCTGATGCCTGCTAATTAGTAGCCCCGAGCCTCCGTCAACACCTTCCTGAACCCTCCAATGTAGCACCTTTTTGGTAGTCCTCATAAGACTCCCATCCAAAAATCCATACCAAAGCCAAACAAGAACTACATTGGAGGGCCCACCTTCACCCTCAACCTGCAACTTGAAACCTTCACCCTGAACAGCCCGAAGCCGGGCACATGGAAATATTTTCCTAAGGCTACCTGGCTAGGAAGGCAGAAAAGGCGGCCCTACTCCAAGTTTTGTTCCTATTCCAAGCATCCGGCATCCCCACCTGGAGGGTCAGGGCCAGAGACGATGTATGTTATACAATTGCTTAAGGGTCCAAGTACCCAATTATCATATACTTACCCAAAATCTGTATTATAACTACTATTACCCAAATCCCAGGTACCTCATTATTGGGTACATGGACCCTTAGGGATTATGAGGAGTACTGGGGCGTTGACATTGCTTATATCGGTAGTTAGTCACAGTTAGTCGTATACTAAGACTGCTCTTCTGCCCCCGCAAGCAGCCTCTTAACCCGCCTGAAATGTTGAATTCATCCTGGAGATGCTGTAGCCAGGATAACCTTAAACCCTAAACTCCTAAAACCCAGGATAACCTCTAAGGGTCCATGTGCCCAATAATTAGGTACTTGGGATTTGGGCAATAGTAGTTATAATGCAGATTTTGGGTAAGTATATGATTATTGGGTACTTGGACCCTTAGGGAACGTGGAACGTGAACCTAACAAAGCGCAATTGCTACCATGTCTTTCGGTTCCTCTATGTACTGGTTGTAGTTCAGGTAGCAGAAGATTCTCTTCCCTACCCCACGGGCTCCAAATTCTTGAAGCGGTGGGGACGTGGCTGTTGGTGTCTTTGTGATTGGGTTTAGCCCTTGGGGCCATGTAACTATTACATATGTATGCATATCTATGTATATGTGTATATATATATATACACATCTATCTATATATACATACCTAAACCCTAAACCCTAAACCCTAAACCAAAACCTAGGCCTCAAGACCAGATAATATCATCACAGACGGAGCCGTAGGCTCTGGGACTTCGAGTTGTTCTTTTACCACCAAATGAGCTATAGTCTAAACTTCTTAGAGGGGTTATATAAAGGATTACAAAGGGTTTAGGCTGTAGGATGTAGGATTTAGGGTTTAGGGTATAGGGTTTAGGGTCTAAACTCCTTAAAGGGGGGTTATTTAAGCGATTACATAGGGAACTACTGTAGGGCTTATTAAGGGGGAGTTTAGACAATAGCTCAAGTAATGAGAATATCGGTCCTTGCTACGGGTATTTGGGAGGTCTAGGTATAACTCTCAAGGTGGACCACCATAATCCGAGAATTATCCTCAGATCCACGTGGAAATGCACCTGTCCTGGTTTAGGGCTTAGTTACCATTTTTGATAAGTAAGCACGGGATGATCCCCAAATCCCAAACCCTAAACCCTTAACAATTACTTGAAAGCTTGCCCTAAGGGTCCAAGTACCCAATAATCATATAATTGCCCAAAACCTGTACTATAATTACTATCATCCAAACCCCATGTAACTTATTGTTGGGTACGTGGACCCTCTGGCTTGGGGTAGACCCCAACTCTTACAGTCCAATCACCAAGCCCTTTGCCCTACTCAAACCCTGGAACTTATGAGCTGCTGCGAGGCACGAAGTGCGTGCGCCTTCAGAGATGTCTATGAGGGCGAAGGTTGAGGGGCTTGTTGGCTACGACTGTGCTTCCCATAGATGGCTTTAAGTTGTTTTTTTAAATTCCAGGTTTTAAGTCCCTTTGGGGTCAGGTCATTCTTCAAAGCCTTGCGTCCTAGGGACTCAAATATCAGCACACATGACGTTCACAACCTCTTATGTCAAGATGAGTTGAAAGTACGCTGCAAGGGATCTGCATTCGATGTCTGAGAGTGCTGAGACCACAACTTGCTATGCAGGTAGCTGTAAGTGTTGTATGTCTATCACAACCTCACCTTATCTCACCCCACATGATGGTTCATTCGATGTCCCCAAGCTAATCTAGCATGACATTTCGTTGGCTTTTTTGGAGTTTTGATTGGGATGCTGGCCTCACCTCGCTTGGAGGTGCGCTTGCTTTCTAGCATAGCCAATGTCCCTGAATTCAATGGATCCCAATTTTCTGGAGCATCTAAACCCTAAGCCGTGCGCATCCCTATGTCCCCCTGTACATCCCGATTCATCCCCTTGATGCAAAGCACACTAAACCTTAAACCCTAAACCCTAGCCGCATACAGGTACTTCCGTTCCATGCTCGTCGGTGGAATGAGAGAGGCCGCATGGGGCTTATAGTCCTCCTGAGGTAGATAGAATATGGTGTATACGGGGATCTTAATATAACATACCCAAAGCCATATTCGATCTACTTAAGGGGGACTACAGGGTCTAGGGTTCAGGGGCCAGACAGCCCAGTATCCCTTAGTTAAGAATAGGCCCGAAATCATGATATCCCAAAACCCTCAGCCCTAAATCATGTACCCTCAAATCAGAATAGCCCCTGAAATCATAATATTAGGGATCTGAGTGTCATTCCTGAAGCGGCCAAGTACCCAACCCTCAAGTACCCTAGATACCCAAGACCCCAAATTACCTTCCTTTAAGCCCAGCTCTTTGTAGAAAGACTTTCTGCGCCTTGGGTCCTCGATCAGCTCATATTATATGCTTTGGGGTTGATGGTTTTGGGGTTCAGGGTTTTGGGTTTCAGGGCTTTAGGGTTAGTTTACAACCCCCGAACCCGCAGTTGAGGTAGCTAATTCTAATCCAAACGCAATCCCAAGCCCTTAATCTCAAACCCTTACAAGCCCTGAAACCCATGATCCCCCTTAAGTAGATAGAATATGGCCTTGGGTATATTTTTTTTATAAGATCCCCATATACCCCATATTCTATCTACTCAAGCGGGACTATAGGCCCTGCACTTCCCAGATTCTCCTCGCTCGGAACCTAAATAGCAGACACTCGGCAAAACCCCAAACCCAAAACCCTAAACCTTAAATCCTAAACCCTAAATCCTAAACCTTGGTCGAGCAGGCGATGACTGGAGCTCCTATAGAGCTCGGAGAAGATGTGAATGGCGATGCATCTCGGACAACCATTTATGTTATTCAAGGTGGGGTTATGTAGGGGTTAGATAGGGATCCAAGTACACAAATAATACCTACATTGAGCCCTAAAGTTTGTAAATATTACCTAAATTGGGCTATTTGGATACGTAGAGAAAAGCGTGATATTATTTCCTCAAGAATCCTGCCGCACATCAAGTCCTATCACTCCAGGAAATTGCCATAGATTACGGGCTCCATCAGTAGTTCTTGGTTTCTACAGGATCCATGCAGGCTCGGTCGGATCCTAGACACTAAAGCCTAAACGCTTTTCCCTAGCCAACGGGGCCAAACCATATGAAATGCCATCAGGATCCTCCGCAGGACTGGTGCCTTAGTGAGCCTTGCACGAAGCCGTTAACCACTATAGTGGTTGAGGGTCTATGTTATATTGGGTTTATATTGGCGTTATAGTGGGATAATGGAAAATAGAATGGAAATTGCTATTTACGGTTTAGGGTTAGGCGCAGCAGTATACTTCGTGCTGTGCAGGAGTTTTGTCCATCAGCAGTGTATGTCCTCAACCCGGAGTTTCAACATCTAAGCCTTAGAACCTAGATTCGAAGCCCTTCACCGGACGCCCTTGACCCTTACTTGGTTTAGGGATTTAGGGCTTTAGGGTTTAGGCTTCAGGGTTTAGGGTTTCAGGATTTAGGGTTTAGGGGCTGGGAGGAGTATATCAACTACTCCTTGATGGGATGTACAACAGCCCCAGTTATTCGCATGATGGCCCTGCTTCTGTCCTCCTGACCCTCCAAGCAACCATCAACCTGAAAGTCAATAAACCACTTTAAGGGTTTAGGGTTTAGGGTTTAGGGCTTTAACTTTAGGATCGCATTTTCCAGCTCTCCATGTTCTTGTTCATTTGCTTCACCATTACCAGGAAGATCCTAACCCCCCAACCCTACACCTTAAGCCCTGAACCCCTAAGCCCCAAACCCTAAGTCCTAACTCCCCAACACAAGGCCCTGAACCCCAAACCCTAAGCCCTAAATCCTAAGCCCGAAGCCTGAACCCTAGCTCTCAGCTTTCATGGCCCGCAGACGTTGCGGCTCAAAGCTTCGCAGAAAAGGAACAGGAAAAGCTTGCTGACCCGCGGTAGCTCAGCAGAATTTGAAATTCCGTGAACCCCAAAGGTATGTAGAACAGCAGCCCTCAGGGCTTGTTCTTATGATTTTCGGACAGAGGGTTTAGTGTTCAGGGTTCACAGGGGTAGGTTTTAATTGTTATTACCCTGATCTCCTACAAAGCCACTGTAAAGTGAAATTTTCTATAGGGCCCCAACATGTACCCTGGTTTAGGCTTTCGGTTGGGCGTTCATGATATAATATTATCAGTTTGGGTTTGCCGTTTTGCCCATTATGAGAATGCTTGTTGTCTGCGGTTTACGGTTTAGGGTTTAGTGTTCAAAGCCCACCAAACAAGGACTCGATGACGTTCATGTTACTCTTGAAGGACTCTCATCAGAAGGGTTGAGGGTAACGACCTTCTTCCTGACTCTTATATGGTCTTCATTATAGGGGTTGGAGTTCCCTAAACCCTTAACTCTTCTGCCTAGGAGGCACACCATTTTGTTTTCATCCTCGATGTTGAGCCCCATCCCTTCTTGGCCCCTAATGCCGGAGTCCCTGAGTCTGATATCATGAGGTTCTGGGTTGAGGTTCAGGGGTTTAGGGTTTAACCCTGAGGGTTTAGGGTTTCGGAGAACCTCCAAAAATTCCCAACAGTAACTTTTTTATGTTTTCAAGGCGGGCTTATGCGCCCTGGTCCCCAGACCCTAGACCCTGAAGCGTAAGTCCAAAACCCTAAACCCTAAACTACCAAACGCCCTGAATCCTAAACCCAACTCTGCCTCAGCTCCTTGGAAGATACAACCCTCAGCCCCTATATTATATATACTCTGGGTTTCCATTTCGCTTGCATTTTCAGGGGGCTACTGTCCCAGATGCCTGCACCCTGGACCTTAAACAGTAGTTTCCATTTTCTTTTCCATCATGCCTATATACCCCTGGGATTATAAACCCTCGACTACTTGCTTGGAGGGTCATGGGGACTTTGAAAGCAGTTTAATATAATAACCTCTATAATCGACATAGTAACTCTAGTTATCCGCATTACTAACCTACTTACTAAGTCCCAGTGACCCTCCAAGTTCTGGCTCCTTGAGGATACATTAGGAGGACCCCCCACCCTGTAATAGTGGTATAATAGAAATATAAGAGGACCCTAATATGATCCCTATTATCCCCTATAGTCACTATTGCAGGGTGGGGGGTGCTCCTAAGGCCCTAAACCAACACCCCTAAACCCTAAAGGATACAGCGTTATGGCTTCAGCTCGCCTAGCGCGGCGCCTGCTGCGGACGCCAGGAGCGGCGCTCACCAGAACCCTGGCCCCAGGCAGTGTTGTATTTGGGGGGTCAGATCTAGCATTTGGGATTTAATGGTTTAGGGTTTAGGGGGTAGGGTTTAGGGTTTGGGGGTTAGGGTTTAGGGTTTAGGGTTTAGGGTTTTATGGATGAGGGTTGAGAGCTTGGGCTTCAAAATCCGGATTTCTGGATGGAGTGCATGTGTGTGTACTAAGAGTGAGGTACATGTGTGTGTATATGTGTACATGTACACATGTAGTACATATGCATCTATGTATATGTAGATAGATATATCGATATAGATATGGGGATTAATGTTGGACCTTGTTTTGTATAGAAAGTTTGAGAAGAACTTATCATGAGGCCCCACAACCTAAAGCAGACTTCTACAGGCAGTCGGAACACTAATGCTAGCACCAGCTTTAATATTACTCGCAATAGCTTAAATCCTAAACCCTGCACCCTAAACTCCGCTCCCTAATTTCTGGACACCCAGCCCTGAATCCTAAACCCTGAACCCTAAGCCCTAAACCTTGAACCCTAATCAAACCCTGAACCCTCAATTCTAAACCTGAACTCTGCATCAATATCAGACCCCCAAAATTCTTGATGTCGGCCTCAAACCTTGACATTAAAGCAGATGCGACGAGAGAAAGTGCAGATCCTGAGCCAAAAGGAAAATTGACCTCATAGCGTGTACCCGTGCATTGCTGGGTCCAACATTCTCTAGATCTTTGAACATCAGCACCCCAGAGTTTAGTGAGTTTGCTTTCTGCAGGTGCGTTCAGTCTGCCGCGAGCTACGGCACCTGCAGTCAGCTTAGCAGCACTTGATAGAGTCAAAGGGCTGTACAGGCAGCCTCTATGAGAAACCTTAGAAAAACCAAAGTGGACTTCTGGCTAAGAGTTTTTCGGTTGTCTGTGTTTAGGTACTGGCTACCCAACAGTAGTCTTTTTGAAATGCAGTTGCCAGTACATTGTAGTCCCCCAACATAATCCCCTGAAATCCCGATGAAGGACCCCCAGAATCCTCTTCTACTACTGGCCATGCCCAGGGTCCCTAGGTTTATAGGGGATACATAGGGTTGTATAGGCTTATATTAAGGATATATAGGGATATATAGGGATATATAGGGATATATAAGTTTATATAGGGTTATATAGAGATATAAAAGGTTATATAGGGACATATAGGGATTTATAGGGATACATATATATGTATAGCCCCATATAGGGTTATATAGGGTTGTACGGGGATACATAGGGTTTAAGGTTTCCCGAAATTAAGGTGGCTACCCCCTTTGTTAGCAAACTTCCATATGATATGCAGAAAGCCACCATGCTGTGCGCTTGGCCTAGACCCTACCCCAGGGGACCAAAGTCAAGAGGGGAGTCAAGAAGTGGGTTAAGGGTTGAGGGTTTAGGTTTTAGGTTTACGGTTGAGGGTTTAGGGTCACTGGGTTCTTGGGAGACTAGGGTTAGGGTTACCATAGGTAGCATGCAGTGGGGAACCATGTGGGAAAGAGCATGTAACATGGATGGAAACTAGGGTTGTATAAGGGTTATAAAGGTATTTACAGGCAGGTTTTTTTTCCGGCGTGTTTGTGGCAATGGCTTGGTTTGTTTTTTGGTGCTGTGTTCGGCCAGGATTTCTTGGTAAAAAAAATCGTCGGATACTCTATAAGTGTGATACATTAAAGGGTTTAGATAGTGTTCACGACCTTCTGTGTGTTCTGGTGGCTGCTTAAATAGAAATATCATATCTCTTTTGCGTCTAGTGAAGGAGAAGGAAGCCCTATGACATCAGCAGACTGAACCAGGATAGCATTCATGGCTATCATTGTTAAGCTGGCAGTACCCTCACACTAACAAAAGATCCACGGAGATGACTGCCCTTTGATAGAAAGGTCCGTTGTACATATTAGGTGAGTTGAAGTTGTACCGGCGGCACTGCAATTGCCAATCTACCTTATCTCCGCCTTTGAGTCATAGTATGTGATAAGCATAGAATTTATTTTCATTTGGTTCAACTACGAAAACACGCCTCATGTAGGCTCCATGTCAATTGTTCTAGGTGGCAGGTACCACGTAAACCTTCAGTCCTAAACTGCATTCAGTGAGGGATAACACAGGGTCTACAATCGCTAGACAGTTATCTTTGCCTTGGTTTGCCGGGAATGAAGGACCGGAAATGAAAATGGAAACTACTGTAATCTGTTGTTTTATAGATAGTGGCTACTATAAGGATCCGCTCTTTCATGCCTTGCTAACCACAGGTGAGCTCTAGTCTGCTAGGAGTTCGCGAGGAATTCGGAAATCCTGACTTTTCGGTCTCGAAACAAGACATGGAACCTCAAGAACGGTCCTACGCTATTTTATAAACGAAGAGCAATGTTCCAAAAGGGTGACTTTTTCTTCCTAGGCTATTGAGAATCCTGGTCTATCTACCTACAGTTGAAGAAGGGTTATACTAGACCATCTCATCTACTCCAAGAGGATTTCATGCGGCAACCCGCATAGTGTCGTAGTCCCCATAACCCATTCCTTCAACCGTTCTAAAACCTAACTAATTTGGCGGTTTCCATTTGTTCCATGCCCTGCGAAGCTTGGAATCCTAAACCCTAAAACTAGCAAGTATGAGGTAGATCAATTAAACCCTAAACCCTAAATCAATGGCACCCAGGTTTTGTCACGCCAGTTCTCTGGCCACCCCGACTTTGCGCCGCAAAGCAATGTCTCGGGAGCTGAGGACAACAAAGTCCAGGCTGGGAGGGTTTACCCGTTTAGGCTTTTAAGTTTAGGGTTCAGGGCTTAGGGTTTTAAGTTTAGGGTTGAGGGTTTAGGGTAGGGTTTAGGGTCCAAGTGCCCGAGTAGCAGATGATTTGGGCCCGAAATACCTGCGCAGGAACACCTGACCCTAAACCCTTAACTGACTGGAGGGCCCCTGTCAACCCAGGGTTTTTGATTTTGATGTTTACGCTTGCAGGATTTGTGGCTTCGCGTTCTAGGCTTCTGCGTGGCCCTTGTCCGGTGAGCATGGGGGTTTTTGTTTCTGGGCAAGATGTCACTTGGTACGTCATTGGGGGCTAGCACTGTTGTGGTCCTGTGCAGCATCAGATAGAAACCCTGTTTCATGAAGATATACTGTGCAAAACGTATGTGTAAGCCTCCTGGTTGTCGAGGGGACTTCGGCCGGCAATCATCCCCAAAACTGAGACCCTAAGCATCTAGTTGCGCTTCCTTGACAAATAGCAAAGTCCATACAGAATTTGCATCGAACACATCCCCAGCAAGACGGAACAAGCTCAGAATAAGCACTCTCATGCAATGGAGCATAATTCAGATCTAGGCCAACATGTAAGCTACTGTGTAAACTCAAAAGAGGGGTTATATAGGGGATTATATAGCGGAGCATTATAAGGAGTTATTAATTAAAGTGGATACCAGGAATTTACACCCTAAACCCTACTCCCTACCTTGTATATGGGTGATCAAGGGGGATACTAGGAGTTTAGACCCTAAACAATACACCCTACATTATTTGTATATCTATATGTATATATATATACACATATATACAAATACTGTAATTATTGAGGGGGATACTAGGAGATTAGACTATGGCTCATGTCATGAGAGGTGTTTCTGCACCCAGGTTCTGGTCAGCCTCTCTCTCTTGGTCATTTTGGGGCTTACGGTTCAGCTTTACTACGTAGTTTAGGGTTTAGAGTTTGGGGTTTAGGGTTTGGGGTTTAGGGTTGTACTTGGCCCATCACTAAGAGGTTCAGCTAGTAACTGGCAGGACATGCTGAAGCAGCTCGTGTCCGAGAACAAGGTCGTGCTCTTCATGAAGGGAAATCCGGACACTAGCCATCCGAGAGAAGTTGGCGACCCTAACCCTAAACCCTTGAGCCCTAAACCCTAAACCCTTAAGCCCTAAACCCTTAACCCTTAAGCTCTAAAGCCTTAACCGTAAACCCTTAACTCTAAGCCCTAAACCCTAAACCTTAAACCCTAAGCTCTTGCTGAGATCCATGCGAGGCTGTTCCAGGTTGAAAGGTTTAAAGAGCTTAGGTTCAATAGCTGATGTGTAAGTTTTCTTTTCCGGAGAGTACGGTGGTATCTTGCTATGGCTATAACCTTGAACCCTGAACCTCAAAACGTAAGCCTCATGCAGGGTCTCCTTTCAAATGTCCTGAAAACTTCACTTCTTGACCTCTAGGCCCTAAACCCTAAGACCCTAAGGCCTAAAATGATGTTCAGCCTGGGTTTTGTAGTACCTCAGAGGTGGCCGGCGTTAGGATTAAAAATGGGAGTTGGTGCTTGTAGTTGATAGTGTAAAAAAGCCTTACCGGGCAAAAAGTATGTAAAATGATGGTCCAAAACTAATAGAAGAGGAGCCTGTTGCCTTTTGTGTGCACACACTTTTGGGCCTTTTGGGGTTCAGGTTATAGTTTTATGGTATGCTGAGATTATGCCAGCTTCTTTTTGGTATCTTGTGTAGGTCTTTGTCAGATTCTTCGCGCTCAATGTTCATAATGATTTGGGTTTGGGGTTTCGAGTGACTTATGATGAGACGCTCATCTTGGCACATGCCCGGGTATTGATCAACCATATGACTTGCAGAGTTGGCCTAACTTTAAGAGATCAAAGTTTCGGGAGCTTAGCATCTAGGATTTTCAGTTCCCAGTTCAGGGAACCCTAAACCCTAAACCCCCATGGGCAGTAAGGTCGTCTCTTAGAGATTTTCAGATTGCTTGGCCTTACGGATTTCGGAAGCGAGTATCCTTCCCTCTGGTTAGCAGGGAATGGAGGAAGAGAGCCGAAAATGGAAACTAATGTATTATGTGGGAGTATATCCAATCCCAATCCAAGACCCAATGCCCGAAAACCTACACGGACTACCTTAGCGATAATATGTCCTGAGGAGGGCTTGCTCGTGTTTGCTAGGGTTCGACTTAGAGATGGCGCCTTGCGTAAAGTTCCTGGCCCGAATCGAGTGATTGGGTTTAGGGTTTAGGGTCCATGAACCAAGAGTACCAGGATTGCACCCTTAAAGTCTTACCTTTGGGTTTGAAAGGACTTCAAGGGACAAGATAGTTCGACGTAAAGGGCTACCTTGGGGTCATGTGCCACTAAGGTTCCCCTACTATGGGCCGATAGCCTGAAGGGTACATGTAGGGTATGTAGTAGGTGTGCAATGATCCCAGGTTTAAGGGCCCATACTGGGGGCCCTAAACCCTAAACCCCTAAACCCTAAACCCATGTCTTCATAGAGTACAGCCTTGGAGCTCAGGACATCCCTCAGTGTGGATTCTCTCGCGCAGTGGCCAGACTGAAAACTCATGCCCTGAAAGTCTGATAAGCTGCTGACCAAATGAGCTATAGTCTAAATTCCTTTAAGGGGGTTATATAGGGGATTATGTAGGGGACTGTTATAGGCGTGATTCAGGGGGATACTAGGAGTTTAGACTATAGCTCAAATAGGTCGGGGATTTACTAGACCCCCCAAACTCCCCTTCAAGAGGGCCTGTGTGGTCCTATCTGTTGGTATGTGGGCTCTACAGGGGGTATTCGGGGTTCTAGGTAGCGCCTGGGGCTTAGGCTTTCGAGCCCTGTTAAATGAGTATTCCTAGTCGTACTTGCAGTCAGGGCCTTCACAGGGGCACATGCCAAAGAAACGTATCAAGTGAAGGTTCGAAAGCTACAAACCAGAAAGGGTAGAACATGACTCCGCCAAACCTAACTCCCAAAAAACGCTAGCACCCAACTCCCAAGACCTTGAACCCTAAGCCTGACTCCTTAGCGCCCAACTACCCGAGCTATGGCCTGTACTTCTGCTACGACCAGACACGCATGGGTACCCACAGAGACTTCTGTTTTTTGGCTGGGGTCTACAGACAAGGTTCCAAGAAAGGTAGCGATGTGTTACATTTTGTCAAAGAGTTGTCGCTATCACTTTGGATATCTCCGTCCTAGTGATCTACCAAATCGGGCACGGATGTTTATATCTACGGTCATGGAGGCGGACATGGCGCTTTGGCTGGCTGTTGCCCAACAGACCCGAGAGAGGGTACTGACTTCTGGATCGCCATTACCAATCGACGCGGCTTTAGAATCCTAAACCCTGAGGGATCATATGAGTAGTATTTAATTTGGNNCTCCTTTTGGAGTATAGTATTTTACATAAGAGAGATTATCTTACTAGGTTCAACCACCAAAAAAATGTTACTCCTATTGTTTGCTTCCATGTGCTGGGTCGTCAGGGCCCAATGCGCACCATCTCCCTTCTCAGGATGGGGATGCTTCAGTTACCATCAGCCGGCAAATAAAAAGCGCCCGCCAAGTACGAGCCGGCACCAATTTGTCAGATCCGAAAACCGAATACTTTCCCGATCTAGAACCCTAAGCCCTCGCAACCCGAACCAGAAATCAACATATTGCGACGTCGTATGCCAGAAAAGATGCGAGTGAGAAAATAACAATGCAAACCGTAGAAGTAACTAAATTAACAGCACAAACTAACTCAAGTCCACGCTTGAACCCTAAACCTTAAACCATAAGCTCACCCCAGGCCCCATGATGCACTCTTCTGAAAGAATTTAGGTCTCATTGACTACCGCAAGGGCCTTTATAGGAAGTACTGCAGTATGATCGGCCTTCATTAGCCTCTTTCCTAACCACAACAGTTGTTGCAACAAGAACCAATTCATAGGGATCCTTTTTTCACAGAAGTAGGGTGTTGGGGAACAAACTTGTGTTTCGGGTTGTTTGGCTTCTGCAGTACGTGTTGGGACAAGGGGCCGACAGAGAAGTCCCACCCGCACCGCTGCCAAAGCTCCAAGCCCTTTTCTCACAAAGCTACTTGAGTCCGAAGCCGGAACAAACTGTAAATTCTTAACGCATATTATCCCAAGCTCCGAGCTTTGCAGACTCGGGGCCCCAGGGTATATAACTCACTTGAACCGAACCTAAACCCTAAACCCCAAACCTTAAAACCCCAACCCTAAACCTTCAACTTCAAAACTTAAACCCTAAACACCAAACCTTACAACCCAAACCCTATAAACCTTCAACCCCAAAACTTAAACCCTAAACCCTTAACCCTAAACACCAAACCATGACCGCCGAGGTGGCGCAAGCCTTGGCAGACGAGGGCTTCTCTGACTACGCTTACGTTGACGTGCTGAAATATCCAGAGGCGCATAGGGTTTTAGGGATAAGGGTTTAGGATTTAGATTTCAGGGCTTAGGATTTAGGGTCAAGGGTTTCGTTTGTCAAGTGGATCGGGGTTGAAGACTTTGAAGATTCACCTTGAGATGCTATGATGTTGAGGTTCAGGGTTTTGCGATTTTGGGTCTTCGGTTTTGGGGGTTTGGAAGGTTTAGGGTTCAAGGGCTTAGTAATGTAAAAGGGCCCACGTAGAGAATATGTAGGGATCATTTTAAAGGGCTCCCAGGGGGAAGCGTTTAAGGTCTACGTAGATGGAAAGCACTGTATCGTAATGTATCGTATGAGGTTCAGCTAAGGGGTCCAGATACCTAACGTATGACTGTTGGGATACAAGCCTGCAAAGGTTAGGGGGGAATGTCTTGTCCAAATCGTGTTCAGACTTTCGCAGGAAGAGTTTAGGTGTGGTTGTTTTAGAAATGCTCAGTATCTAGTTATTTCAAAGAGAAGAAGAGGAGTTTGGTTCCCTCAACCTGCCCCAAAGTAGGGTCCTATGACTATCTCACATGATGATAAACGAGTCCGTCTTTTTGGGGGCTAGGGTATCCAAAGCCCGCTTATTTGGGGAAGCCTCAGAGGTCACCAATGTTGTGGTAAAAGCCTGGCCCCAGCCCTATAGCAATACATCTGTTGTCCTCCTAAAATGCGAGGGTCCGTTGTCTTCTAGTGGAGGCATTCATTGTTAGGGTGTGTTTGGTGGGTAATTATGTGGGGGAGGGGAGTATGACAGTACGGCATGGTTTTAGGCTTGAGTTTTATAAGGGTTTGGGGTTTAGGGTTGAGGATTTAGGGTCTTAGGGTTTAGGGTCTTAGGGTTTAGGGTATAGGGTTTAGGGTTTTAGGGTTAGGGTATAGGTTTCAGGGTCTAGGGTACAGGGTTTAGAGTCTGAGGCCTTAGGCATGCTTGTGCTGTAGTCCCACCGCAGAAAGGAGAGCTACTTTGCTACCAAGGGTGGCAACCCCACCCACAAGTCTTGTAGGATCCATATGGGGGTTGCCCAAGATTAGGGTTACCATTTTGGGGGGGGTCCCTATAATACAGATTATATTATTTTGGGGTGTATATTGGGGTGGCCCTATTTGGGGAAACTACATATTTAATGGTTGGGGTCACCCATTTTGGGTAGATCCTATACCCTAAACCCAAATCCTCTACCCTAAACCCTATCTTGAACCCTAAGTCCTATACCCCAAATCTATGGACCCCTGAACCCTAATCTGAAACCCAGGTGCGCGAGGGCGTGAAGAAGTTCTCCGACTGGCCAACTATTCCGCAGCTGCCCCTTGATCAAATGCGCAGGCTTTAGGGGTTTAGGGGTTAGGATTTCGGGTTTAAGGGGTTTAGGGGCTTAGGTTTTAGGGTTCAGGGATTCAGAGATTTAGGGGTTAGTCTGCAGTCAGTACGAGCACGGGTTGTGGGTCACAGTTTTGGGTTCTCTGGGGGGTTTAGGAACTGCAAATTGTGCGGGGATACGCCTGCAGACGTCCGTTTAGGGTTTCGCAAAATCCTTTGCCAGACGATTAAGTCCCAGTGGCGTGAAGTGCAATGTGTGTGGGTTTATGTGGAACAAGCGATAATTAAGAGGCAAAAACAACAATCAACAAACGATAAGGTCCAAGACTTCGAAAACGATAGAGGGAAATAAAACGGTAACAAGATTTCGGGTTGAGCAACAAGGAAGGGGCTTTTATACAACCCCGTTTTACCCTTTCGATCCTAGATCCGCTTTGGCTCAGGGGCTCAAGCGGTTAGAGCATGGTGGCGCTCAGGGCGGTTCCCTTTTACAGGGGGAGGTTTGAACAGATTTTAGAATATTCAGTACCCTTAATCACCTTATAATCCTTACAAAGCCATAGAAATTTGGTACTTATTTAATGGCTGCCGCCAGTGC
>CAJNIZ010041557.1:44595-57251 GCA_905231905.1 Symbiodinium pilosum
GCGCCGCCCCAGGGGTCGGCGGATAGGGCCCCAAAACCTACCATATTGTTTAACTAGGTGCATTTGTGTGGGGCAAATTGCCGGCGAACAAGCTGCAACTGTAAGATGTTTCGGCTCAAGGGATGATAGTCATTCACTCGCCTTCTGACGAGTTCCCAGTCCTTCTTTTGCCTGGACCTCACAAGTAGGAAGGATGACGGCCCAAATCCCATAAAAAGTAGCCAGCAAGGCCATCATTCTACATGCGTTGGGGCCCCACTTCAATGTTCGAGTACTCAAAGTATCTGACCTCTAGGTCATTCAAAGTTTTTCAACCGGTGTAACCATGTTCATATTGATTGGTTGCTATGACTCTGACCTCTTGCGACCTAGCATTCCATAGCATGGAGCATTGTATTGCGAAGCTTTGCAAGCGTTGCTCCATCTTCAGTACGGTTGTATGTATGGGCTTACGATGTTCTTTTGTAGTTCAGGGATGTTCAGAGCGTAGATGGAGACGATTGCTGCGGGAATTGATGTGAACTAACCAAGCCCCAAGACTAGAATGAACAGCACGCTAAATATGTGGACCCTCTAAGCTCTGAGCCTTGAACATGCGTGGCATGTCAGCCTTTCTCGTTATGGTCCCGTGAGATGCAACTAGACGTCTCGCAAACAAAAAAACTTGCAGACTTGAGCAATGGTAAGCCTGTCATGTATATACCATGTTTTCTTTTGCGCAGCATGCTAACGGCATCCAATGGCGCGATAACAAGGGCAGATACCGAGTGTGTGCACCTATTGTTGAAACATATTTTCCCAGCGCTGTCCAAGTTTATTCCGGACTTCTTCATGAAGTGCTTGTTACATGGCTTTCCTGTCTTTCAATGTCTATTGGTTTTTGCTGGCCCTGGTGTTTGCGCAGCAAACTGCTGTTGATGTTTGTGACCCGCCTCGACATTCTTGTCATGGTTACGATGCTTGAGGATTGTTTAAGGGGTGGGGGGGGGTTTAGGGTTTAGGGTTTAGGGTTTAGGGTTTGGGGTTTGGGGTTAAGGGTTTAGGGTTGGGGGGGTAGCTCCAATAGCTGGAGTTGAAAGTAGGTTGACTGGAGCTAGGACTAGTTTCAACCATTTTGGGTACTTCTAACCCCACTGGTAGCAATAGCACACTATGAACCTCCAAGTCAGCAGAGTATAGCATGCCACGAGACAAGACCCTGTAAAACCAAACCCTAACCCTGCAGGGTTCTTATCCGAGATTCAAGGATCTATCCTCCAGTAGAAAGGGGTTGGCATCAGAGCTGGACAACGATGCAACACAATACACCGTGCTGGGATCCTGCACCAGAAGCCCAGGCAACACTTTTCCCGGAGTGCCCCATAAACTTAATCAAGGTATATACCCTAACGTATTTAGGATCCCAAGTATGTTTAACGGATTTTCCTTAGTTATGGGGTATAAGGCTCCCTTGGTTGGAGCACAGCGTTGCATCGACACAGAGATGTTAAGCAGAACCCCAGGTATGTGGATGCTGAGTTCATCGGTGGCTGCGACATTGTCATGCAGAAGCCGGGCTTTCAGTTTGGATGTTTGTGAACCCTACTGTACTTGGAGAATCACGGGGACTTAGTAACTAGGATTAACTAGGTACATAAGCCATAGAATAGCCCTAGTCAATCCCAGTTTTACCTAGTCTCCCCCCACCCTAAACCCTAAAATCTGAATCCTGAATGTCATGATCAGTAGGTGCTAGTCTCTTTTCCATTATTACTAGTTGCAACCTACTAACCTACTTAATGTAGGTCCTGAAGGTTGAAAATCTAGATCGGAGCCGAAATTTGGGTTTAGGGTATATCTAGGGTTTAGGGGTTTAGGGTTAGGGCTTAGAGGTATTAATTGATTTTGTGGCCGAAGGTTTGGGCTGTAAATGCCGGGTGCAAGCTGTAAGTAAACCCTCAACTTTTAATTAAACCCTAAGCCCTACAACCTCCAGTTAAACCCTAAACTTTCTACACCCCAAATTAAACCCTAGTCCCTAAAGCCCCAGCTTAATCCCTAATCCCAAAAATCATGTTAAATAGGGCCCGGGGCCCGGAGCATGAGATGCCTCATTTGTATTTTTAACCCTTCGAATTACAGTGGGGGGGCGGGGGAGGGGAGAGGGGTGGGTTTAGGGTTCAGGGTTTAATGGTTTAGGGGTTTAGGGTTTAGGGTTTAAGGGTTCAGGGGTTTAGGGATTTAGGGATTTCGGGTTTAGGGTTTGGTTTAGCACAACAAGCCTGAAGAAAAGCCTTCGAACTTACTTTGCATTAGACTCTAACGTGGAATCAATTTCATACATTTGATTTTTGGCAAAGTTGAAGTCTGTACATACCACTATGGGCTGTCAGACCTTAAAATTCCCTATTAGGACCCCTATTAGGACCCTATTAAGGGTACATTAAGGTACCCTTAAGGTCTAATAGCCCATAGTGGTACTGGTGCTGAAGGGAGAGGGGGGGATGTGGCTCCCTGGAACAAGCCTCAGAAGTTCCCTAGACATACTTGGGGATTCCCCAAAATTAGTACCGTTTTTTTTGAGGGGTCCCTATAATAAGGACGAGAGTATATTGGGTCTATATTGAGATCCCCCTAATTTTGGGTAGGCCACCAGTCATGCTAATTCCCGCCCCTTGGCACCAGTAAGTCCTAGGCTGCCATTCTCAGATTCAATACTTGCTCAGGGAACCACCCTGTTAGTCGAGTCTGAAGCCCCATTGCTAAGGGGATTGAAGGAATGCAAGACGCTCCCATTTGGAGTTTTGCGCTTGAACGGTCATATCTGCTGAAGGGTGAATCCCAGGAGCTTATGACCCACCCTGGTCCTAAACCTCCGAACCTGCTTCAGGGATTTCAGCGCGAAACCCTAAAATCTAAACCCATTTAAAACCATTAAAGCCCTAAACCCATTGAACCCTAATCCCTAAACCCATCTAGCCTTAAACCCTAAGCCAAGGATGCACAAAGAGGGTGAGCTGGCCAAGATACTTCCGAAGCCCACTGGGGCTTCGGAATCCTCCTGAGATGGCAAAGGGGCTTAGGAGTCCACCTGAGACGGCACAGTCCTAAACGTAATGTAGGAGCTTGAATATGGGTTTAGGGCTTAGGGTAGGGGTTACGTAGGGATTATGGGGGTAAGAATAACAATAGAAAAGAAAATGGAAAGTGAAATGGACACTGTGATTATGACCTTGTTTATATAACTACAGTATAACATATCCCAAGCCCCTAAACCGTAAGCCGTATTCTACTCAGGCAGGCCTCTACATCAAAGTCATCCCAGAAAAAGTAGCTTAGCCTTGGGAAGGGGCTGAGGTTTCAGTGTTTAGAAGCAGTTTAGGCTCTAGGTTTAGGGTTTGGGATTTAGCCGGGTTTAGGGTTTATAGTGTGTAGTGTTCTGGTAGTGATCTAGATCTCGATAACCATGGTCTGAAGAGGTAGAGTGCCTGGGTGTTGTGCTAAATGGGCATTGGACCTTTAACGTTAGGGTTATGAAGAGATATTTGGGGATCATTTAGTATAGCTCCTATATATATATATGTATATATGCCCTAATCATAGACTGCATAAAGAAATGTTGGCTCTAGCTGATGTGGTAGTTCTTGAAAATACCTGTCCGCTCAGTGGCCGCTATGTAGGTTTCTTTCTTGGGAAGGAAAGTGTATTCTCACCGGGCCGTCCTTTAGCATGACCTTTCAGAACAACCCTTACATGCTGGGCAAACTATTACGACCCTGACCGTCCCCACCTCAAATAAATAGTACCAACATCGCTTGATTTCAGGCTTCGGAAAACTTGTAGTTCGCACATCATATCGGCTTGCTGAGGGAATCTAGGGATGCAGAGGGGTTATGACGGATTATGCTCCCCATTTTGGATTCGGCATGTCCTTTCAGGAATTTCCATATCGGCTCATGGTACCTTTGCCTGCAAGTAACTTGGTAAATATCCGCGAGGCAAGGAAATGCATGGACAAAGCCTGTGCTACCACCCTTCACGGTCCTAGACAGAAGCAGCGGAAGCGCGTCGCTTCATCACTTTCTGCAAGGGATTGCTGGGTTGCTGTTAAGGAGCTTACATATAGTTGCCATAATATGGGTATATAGTAAATAATAGGCTTTGCTTTAAGTTCAGTAACAGCAACCCAGAGTAGGGGACAGCGCTTCAAACCGGTAGGACAGTTCAGGTATACCCTCACCCAGATTATCCTTGAACCCCATATAGGCTCCCTTTCAGGAAAATGGTACTGTTTGTAGGGCAGTTTTGGTGGGAGTTGGGGGGGACTCATGTTTGTTTCCGTCGCTGGTGCTTTCTCAGTTCACGTGTACGGTTCGGGTGGCTGGAATGCACTTGTTAAGTGGAAGACCCAGACAGAATCTCCTGGGTTAAGAGCTTTGGGTTTAGAATTTAAGCTGTAGGGCGGGCTGACTTCTTTGCCCCAGAAAATAATTCAACAGCAGCAGGGATGGCGAAGAATGATTCTAGGGTCATCTGTTTCAGAGCTTAATGTGGTAGTTTGCACACGTGGTGTGGTCCCAATGTAGACCCCAACATACTATGATCCTGGCACCCTGTTTTTTGGGAACCCCGCATATCTCCAAGCCCCGACTCCCTCACTTTTCGTTTCCTCCAGCCTGCCTTCATGCCCAAATCCTTTCAGCTTCGAGTTCTGTACCCCTGCCTCACTATGGAGCCCACTAAACTGAATTCCAAAAGGTCCAGGTACCCATGATTCTCCAAGATCTACGCTACAATTGCTAGTATCAACATTCCAACTACCCATTTGTTTGGCCAGGTTATTGGTGTTTGCACTTAAGTGCCATACCTTCAGCATTGTGCGTACCCTAAACCCCAAACCCTAAACCCCTGTATGCGCAAGTCTCCCTCCCTCCAAGTTCCGAAAGGGAAGTAGCTGCAGAAAGAGGCGCGCGAGGACAGGGACCTTCACACATGAGTCTGGGCTTGTAGGCCTTCGACCTTGCGTACTATACTTTAGGGTTTAGGGTTCAGGGCATACTTCTGGAGTAGTGCATTTGCACTTGAACCGTTTTATAGTGAAATGCGGTTCGGCGAGACGTTTTTTTTTGCTCTTTCCAGATCCATCCTTGCTCTCTTTGGTTGTAGTGTTTTTTACTTAGGCCTCTCAAATACACACACTAAATCCTATGCAATACAATGGGTGAAATTATCTGTGTAGGCTCCTGGCATATTTGATATTTTCCCTAATGGGTTTAATAAGTGACCCTATCTACTATTATTTTTCAAATGTTTTTAGGGGCCAACCCAGTTATACAGGGTCTAGAATTGTTGGCTCCTGGTCCATTGGAGCTAACAGGCTCCGGCAGGCCTTCGGGTCAAGGGTTCATAGGGGGTAGGATTTAGGGGTTAGGATGTAGGGGTTAGGATGTAGGGTTTTGGATGCGGGATTTAGGGTTTAGGGCAGGTGCTTGCATTATATTGCACGCTGACGTCCTGTCTTTCCACGCTATCAGTCCCAAGAAACACCCTACATGTCCTGGAGGGCACTAATATGCGGGCGGTGACATGAATGCCAACAGAATGCCGACCTCCTCCCAACACCCAGTCTGTAGCATGCCGCATTGCGCATTTAGGTGCTTTCTTTTCTCAGTTTGCTGCCAGCTTGCAGCAACAGTTAATTAGGGGCAAATGATATAACACACATATATATATATGTAGATATAGATATAGACTTATATATACATATATATACGAACAACAGCTAGGAGCTAAATGATATATATATATATGGACAACAGTTAGGAGCAACATGATATATATATATATATATGTATAGATCGAAGTCTACCTAGTCAAAACGTTCGTTCCTGGGCAACTGTGATGCATGTGGGGTGTAGTACATGTAAGGAAAATCATTCAAGTCATAACAAGCTCCAAGGGTTCTTGCCGCCTTGTTTGTGGTGTACATACACAACAGACCCAGCCCGAACATCAGTCGCCCTGGTGGTGAGCAGCAAAAAAAAAGCATGGAGCGCAAAGTGTTTCCGCAATCAGACAACCGCCAGCTCAATGATGCATCTCCCCAACATAGTGCGAGTGAAAGGGTTGGATTAGGGGGGTGGGGACTTTAATCGTCTAGGGGGCGTAGGGAGTTATAGAACTAGCGGAGGTGATGATCTAAGTAGCAAGCTCTTGGGGATAGTCGGATGCCTTCCGAAGTGAGTGTCGTGGTTGTCCCTGGGACTTTTTTCTTATTGGATTGTATTATCCCTATGATCCCTGTAGTGTCCATTTTCTTTTCCGGTATCCCACTATAACCCCTATATTATCCCCTATATAACCTGGCATAGTAGTTCCCATGCACCAGCCTCAACAAGCAGACTTTATTTGGAATAGGATTTCTGAACCCCGAGAGTCAAAGAAGCTTTAATGATTTCAGGTGAAGTGTTACAGCATGGTGTTGGAGTATTGCACAATGTTTCCCAGAAGACTCATACAAGACCTCATGTGCTAGCGCGCACTTTCACAGACATGCGCTGCATTTGCAAGCAATCCCCTCATAGTACTGGCAAGGGCCCCTCAGAGGCCTGCTTATGCCCATGTTCGCCCAGAAAGCCGCAGACCATAAACCGGCTCTGCATGTCTGGCGGATATCCACCGACATTCTGAAAAATGCCTGCTCAGCAGGAAGTTGTAGCCTAGGACCTGAAAACCATAGGACTTTGAATGTTCCAGTGTCTTCAAATCTGCCGTGGGTTTAGGTCCTAAATCCAAAAGCGGCGCCATAAACCTTGAATCCGACACCTTACTTGGAAAGTCGAGGGGACTTAGCAAGTAGGTTAGTAATCACCAGGGTTGTTATACTGCTGATCGAGGTTCTCAACCTACTTACTAAGTCCTCTGATCCTTTAGGGTTTAGGGTTTCCCAAAACCCAACTCTTCAGGATTTAAGTGGCCAGGCAGTAGATCCTCAATCCCTCAACCGTACAACCCTCCAAGCACTGACTATAGGAACCCAAACCGCTAAAGGTACGTACTCCTAGACCTTCAGACCCTTTGAAGAAGCCCTGCCGTAGATGTCTGGATAGGGTTTAGGGTTTAGGGTAGTATACGCCTACGACCCTATTTTAAAATGCGAAACGCCGCTACATCCGAGCCCTTACAAACCCCTATATAGGTCCAGCTGCCATTGCAATTTCCGTTTCTTTTTCGTAGATAGAATATGGCTTTGGGAATATTATAACAATATTTCTATATACCCGATATTCTATCTACTCAAGGGGGACTATAGACCCTGTTTAACCTCAACTTCCTCAGCCCAGGCCCTCGAAGCGTTGCTACACTTCCTCCACACAGATCAGCCGGGACCTACGCGCCCAGTGTTAGGGTTTAGGGGCTCATGTCTCGGGTTTAGGGTTTAGGGTTTTCCCAGGAGCTGTTTCCAGACAGCCAGATTTTGTAGATTAGGGTCCTTGTCGAAGGATTGGTGGGAACCAGCACTATACTTGGTCATTTGGCTACTGGGTAGGGGCCCTAAGCGGGGTTAGGTACCAACAACCTTAGAGCCAAAGGTTTGGGGGCAGATGTTTGTATTTTTGGACCCCAGGCCCCATCAGCCCTGAACCCTAAACCCTAACTTGGCGTGCGCTCGCAGGGCAGCTATGTCCGGTCAAGAATTGCACTAGCTCTTTTATGCGTTTATGGAGAGCCTTGCTTGCTTTTGGATTTTCGCCAGCTTAGGGTTCGGGGTTTAGGGTTTAGAGTTTAGGGTTCAGAGTTTAGGGTTCTGGGTTTAGAGTTTAGGATAGTTTAGGGTTCGGGGTTCAGGGTTTAGGGAGGCCCGCCAGCTTAGGAATAAGGTAACGTTGGACTCTTCTTGCTCCAGGGCCTTGTAGGCACTATGATGCCTTGGCGAACTGTCCATCTGCAGCTTGGTCTCGGGGCTTGATGTTTTGCCCTAAACCCTAAGCCCTAAACCCTAAACCCAAAACTCTACGTTTAGACGTGGCTGAAAAGCTAGAAAGCTTCGTAGTGGCAATGAAATTTCCAGATAGCTCAGGCCTAGAGCTTCAGGGATTGGGGTTTAAGGTTTGGGGTTTAGGGGTTTAGGGTTTAGGGGTCCAAGTAATTAGCCAATAAGTGGGTGCTAGAGATTCAAGCAGTCAGACCTGTAGCATTGGCTTAAACAATGTCTGCCACCCAGGTTCGAGCCCGTACTACCTCCTGAGAAGGTGCGGTGTGCAAAGAGCTGCGTCGACTTACTGGATGTTAGGGACCATTTTCACTCACCCTTCCCCTCCTTGAGCACCAGTGAGTCAAGCTTCAAGATTGAAGTTGGAAGGTTTCTGGTGCAGGGTTGAAGGCCCGGGGTGTACTTCCATTCCCTGAAAACAATCCCAGTGGCACAACAGTAACAGGAACACAGAGGACCTTCGTATGATTTCGCGTATCTCTGTGATCGCCATTAGTGAGTGGGGCGGACCACCTACTTAGGGGCTGTGATAAATAAATAGTACCCACCTTGATGTCTGAAGTCTATGAATAATACCTGCGTGAAGCTTCAGGGCAAGGCATCAAGCCTAAACCCTAAACCTCAAAGTCTTAACCCTATGCTTTGCGGAGAATTCGCACAAGCATGGCAGAGTACCCCTTGCATTGAGCTCAGGGCTGCACCTACGCCCTCAACGCAACTCAGCCTCATCTCTCCAAAACGTATGAGGGAGAAGGATTTGGGGTGCAGGGTCTAGGGGGTTTGGGTATCCCAATGTTGGGGGGTACCTTCTTGGGGATCCCAATACTAAGGGCTATAGTATTTTGGGGAGATTTCCATGATGCCGCGTGCACTCAGACCCTAAGCCCTCAAACAAGTTTGCGCATCAACCTCACTCAAAGCTCTTCCCGCCAAGAAGCGAAGCAGGAAGCCTGCATCCTTGCAGTAGATACCCTCATCCCAATTCAGAGACATTCGATGTATAACAAACTGTAGTCCAAACTTCTTAAATGGGGTTACACAGGGGACTTTATAGGGAAGTATTCTAGGCTTATTACAGGGGATAGCTCATATGGGGCTTTGAAGTTTGGGTCTATATTCGTCCATCATGCATGGACAGCACCGTCAAGCACTAAGGCAGAAGATTCGAACTCTGCCTTTGCTAGAATGGAGTACGTACATGCCTTTAGGAATGATCTGAATGCAGTTAGGGTATGGGGTTTTAGGGCTCAGGGCCGGTTAGTGTTACCCGAAACCCTAAGCCGATAGGGTTTAGGGTTTCATTGTCAGGGAGCAGGGAGATGAGGTGCGTACGTACACTTCCTAGAGGTGCTGGTCCACACAGAAACCTAAAACCCTAAATCCTTAAGCCCGCCAGGTCAATGGCATGGCCGATGAGGACATCCTCAAATTGGCTGTGCTCTCAGTAGATGTTCTAAAGAGGGGGGGTTAGGGCTTAGGGATTGTGGTTTAGGGATTATATAGGGTTTAGGGAGTAGGGGTCCAAATGGGGTTGTGTTTATGTGAGCTTCTATAGATGTTAGTATTATTACCACAGCACCATTAAGGGTTGACATAGGGGTCCCTTCTGTCATTTTGGGATAGTTCCTAATACCCTTTCTAATGGGGACCCATGTCCGTCGTTATATGAGAAATATTGACTGTAGCTCATATGCCCAACATACTTTGTTCCCAATACGAAGGAGCCCCAAACATGCAACCCCAATCTTTCAGAGACCCTCATCTATTGTATAGGGATTATATGAGAAGTATAGGGTGATTCACGAAGTGGCTTTGACTTCATAATGCGCACATCATGGTGTTTTATGAGTGGTGTGGCAATAGAGCCCTTTTCACAAGGACGAGCCTCTTTGCGCCCACTTTCGGGATTCAGCAATAGTTTGGGGGAGCATATGAGCTAAACCCTTGACCGTATACAGCCCTACACTTTGCAAAGACCCACATGGGTGGTTGTCAAAATCATGGTCCCTTTTTGGATCCCTATTATAATACGGCACCTAATATTTAGGGTACCCAAAAAGGGACTTATAGGGTATATATAACCCCAATATAGTAGTTTCCATTTTCTTTTCCATTATCCCCATAGAGACCCAATATAGCCCCTATAATCCCTGTATTTAGGGTACCCAAAAAGGGACCATAATCTTAACAACCACCCACATTGAAGCGCAGCAAATCTTCAGTTGACCCCTTTCGGCTTGCCTTCCAGCTGCTTTGGGGCTTAGGGTTTAGGGTTCAGGGCTTAGGGTTTAGGGATCTCTGCCCAAATTTCAAGTCCTGTTCCGTTGTATTTGATGCTGATACAGATTCCGAAGGATGACAGTGAGCCCTGAACCTTGAAACCTGCAGCAGCTCCCTAGACCCCCCAAGTACCCTAAAATAGGGTCTGCGTAGGTCCTATTTGTAGATATTTAGGGTACTATAGAGGGTACTTGGGGGGTCTAGGTCCATTTGTGAGTTATGATTTAGGGTTTCGGGTTTCTGGTTTACTGCCTTCATTCCGAGCAAGTCAAGTTTATTTTGGAAGTCCTCGAGGCAATTCGCCTAATCCAGAACACTCTACTACCCAAACTGCTAGGCCAAAAGACCAACCAAAAACCTGAACCCCCAAAGCCATCGATTTTCCTAATCTATCAAATTGGAAACAAACAAGAAGCGCAAAAACCTGTAAGGTTCTGTAGCGATCACATTGATAAAGCCTCGGAGCTCGTATAATGTAGACCCATGATTAATCAGCCCCCTCCTTCTAAGGGCCTTAATATTAGGATCCCTATGCTTATCCTTACTAAGGGGAGGGGTTCATTAATCAGGGGTCTACATTACTAGGGTGAAGGGTTTCGGGTATCATATCTTATCAAAGCTACCACTTGGGGCATTTTGTTAGCTATAGCTATTTCTGAGGTTCTGCGCCTCGAGCGGGATACCCATGGGTGATCGTCATAAGCTGTCAGAGGGAGCAAGTAAGCAGGTTGATGATGGGGATAACTGGGGTCATTCTGTATCCAGTTTGGGTTGTTAAGCTACTTATTCAGTCCCACTGACCCTCAAAGTAAGCCTCAACCACTGAACCCTAACCCTAAACCCTAAACCCTAAACCCAACATTAAACCATGGTTTGCAATGGACCAGGCCAAGTTCACCATTGACGTACCCTACCCGCTGCCGCGCGCGGGGTTTAAGGGAGATTGGGAGTGTAGAGTAAAGGGTGTATGCTAGAGTTTTTACGGGGCGGTGTGGGGGGGTTGGGGTTGGGGTGAAGTTAAAGATCTAGGTCAGTTTAGAAGTTCGCGTTGTAGGTTGATCTCAAGCCAGGACATTTCCCAAGACATTGAGGCTACGCCGCTCTCTTCAAGAACCCAGACCCCCAAAAAAGATCTAGAGAGTAGAGCCCCTTCAGGAGCCACCCTAGGGTTCCTGTAAACAAGCGGTCAGTCGCATCTAGTACTGAATTAAGAGAATGCTGAATGGATCTCCCTCCAGGATCACGTTACTTTGCGAAGAGTGCACATGTGTTGATAAAACGTGTACCATGCGAGCTGTATTGCTGGTGGTTGGAGACAAGTGGGGGATGGGCCTTAGCAAAAGCAGCCCTGCATGCGCTCTAGCAGCTACCATTACCCCGGAGCCTCCGCGACAGGGTTTCCCCCCTCCCAAGCTGCAAGGGAACTCCCAGGGGCGTTGGAGCTTACTGTTATGTTTATCATTATTAATAATACTACTACTATCAATATTACTACTATTAATATTCCTCTTACTATTGTCATCTTTAAATTTCCTATTTATATTACCACTATTATTAAAACATTATTACTACTATTGTCTTAGTTCCTACTATTAGCATTATCATTACTATTATCTGTCCTTTTGGAGCATGTCCTTCTGAGTCCCGGGGAGGACATCCATTTTGCCGCCCTGCTCACTTGCCGCAGGCTCAAGGTTAACCAAGTTCACAGTAGCTTCCTTTGAATTTCCATTATCCCAATAAAACCTAGAGCCTATACCCTAAACCCTATATCCCTAAAGTACAAGTCATTCAACATTGCACAACCAAGGTGTTCCCTCCCACTTTTGCAGTCTTTGACGACTGTTTTTGATTGAGCCCAGCAAGTCATGCACGCAGCAGGTACAACCAAATGCTTTGATAGCTTGTAAGTCTGCAGGCCTTGCTCATCAAGCGCAGACATGCATACAGAATCGGGTTTTAGCATAACCCTTTTAACCGGCGCTTTCTAGATGCTTGCTGTAGCCAGGCCTTGTAGCACTCAGAAGTTGAGAAGTCATAAAATGCTTGAGGATCGTGAGCTGTAACTTCCAGACTTGCTCAAAGGTAGCATGTGTGCATGACTGGGCCACTGAGTGATTGAGCTGGCCGCTCTGCAGCAGCAGGCGGGGCGGGATGAAAAGTTCGGCTTGGAGATTCCACTTTCCAAGATGGGGAGCTTCCATAAATTGGGGGGGGGGGGGGGGTCGCTTGTTAGGGCTACAAAAACTGAGGATTAGAGTATCTTTGGGTTTATATAGGGGCACTCTATATCTGGAAACCCCCAGAGAGTATTTAGCCGTGGGGTCTGAGGAGGCCGTGTATCGCATTCCTCTGGTCTGAGGTCCTGCTTCTTGCTAGGGGTTAGTAGGGAGCAAGGGAATAT
>CAJNIZ010041557.1:62060-73743 GCA_905231905.1 Symbiodinium pilosum
ATATATATATATGCATATACATACATGTATATATATATATATATGTGTGTGTGTGTGTATGCGTGTATTTTTGTACAAATTCCTAAAGCAACTGAAGCCGTTTTTGGGCGGGGCAACTCAGGAGCCAGAACAGGATCCCCCCCCGAAACCCTAAACCCTAAACCTTGGGTACTGCCCCCCCCCTCCCCCCAGTAACAGTCTATATTAGGGGTCCTATTACGGGCTATATATAGCCATATTATAGTCATTATCCACTATATTAGGGGTCCTATTAAGGGCTATATATAGCCATATCATAATTATTATCCAACTGTTACTGAGGGGGGGGCAGTACCCAACCTAAACCGCTCCAATGTAGGCCGGGCACATCTAAGCTCCTCACTGGGAGATAGTAGGGAATAAGGGAATATAATCTCGGGTTTAGGGTCAAGGTTTAGTAGGTAGGGCTAAGGTTCAGTAGGCAATGAGGAAATATATTATATGGGGACTTTGTTCCCTTATTCTCTACTAACCGCCAGTAAGGCTCAGGCTTTGCAGTTTAATAGCGGCTTTTTTGCTTGATGAAATGGATTTTGGGTCATCATTTTATACGCTGGTTGGGTTCACTTATTTTTGGGGGAGATGTAGTCATCTCGGTATCATTCATGAGCAAGTTAGCAAGGCATACTTGAATGCAGGAAGATTTGGGGGGTTCGGGATTACTATTGCCATCGCCGTTGCTGCTACCACTTGGATTACGGTAACAAGAGGATTTTTGGTAACCCCAACCCCCCAAACTAGGACTCTACAGCTATCAAATCATTATAATGCCAGTTGCCAAAATTCTCTCTTTTACAGGAGTTTGGTTCCGCTTGCCAAACATTTGCCACTCCAAGCTTTGAGCACTAAGCCCTGTTTTTTTGGTGCCAGTCAACTAGCAATCCAAGCTCCCATAGAAATCTCTCATCCTTATTTCAGGTACCTATAAAGTTACCATAATGTGGGTATATCAGAATTAATCTGGTTCGCCCTTTTAGTGCTTCTTGACAGCTTGGCAAACTGCCCCTTCAGCCCTAAACCCTAAACCCATTGGAAGGGTCAGCCTTCGCATGGCCCTTTGGCACCTGGCGGAGGCTCGGTAGACCAAAGATTGCATGCTTATGGCATGCAGCCTGGCGTTTAGGTTATAGGGGTTAGGATGGTTGTTAACACTTTTGTGTGGATGTTTAGGGTTTAGGGTTCGAGGGTTTAGAGTTTAGAGTTCAAGGCCTATTTCAAAAGAACCCACCTTAAACAGTTAAATATTTATATCTATATCTGTTCTTCATATTCAGGGACTACTTGTTTGATCCATTCCTTCGTTCTATGCGAAGCACCTTGTAAGCATGCATTGTAGTGGCACCGCTTTTGAAGGTGCATTGGGTGCTTATGAGCTGAATGTCACCGGCCACAGTTTGCAGTCCCCTAAACTTATATATCTATATATAGATATGGATATAGTTCTTCAACAGTCTTCTTGTCTGCATGTGATGTAGAAACTTTAGAAATCCCACCATGAACATTGCCAAAGGGCTGTGCCAAAGGCGGTGAAGATCTCCAACAAATTTGGGGGCAAAAGCCTGGGAGTTGCAAGGACAGGGACTGCCTGTACCCGCATTACCTGCAGTTTAGTAGTACTTGGAGGGTCAGGGGCACTTAGTAAGTAGGTTCATAACCGCTATAGCCCATATAGTAGCCCTAGTCATGCCCATTTTTAACCCACTTACTAAGTCCCCCTGACCCTCCGAGTAACCCGCTAGTTACTAGGCACAACCCACAATACGGTAGGTAATTGTGTTTACAGCTGGCATTTTGGACAAGCAGCGCAAGTTTTTTTGGGAAATAGCCGCGTGGACTGCAGGCTTTGCGGTGTCGTTTTGAAGGAAGCTATGTGTGTTAAATCAGGGCCCGGCACCTCATAAAGTCAGGCATCTTGGAAAGGGAGGCCAGACAACGAAAACTTGAAACGTGGAATTAGATATTTTATGATTCCCGAGAAAAGGATGCTGATGTTCTAGCTCTATGACTCCCTAGATTGCGGACCTTCCATACCGCAATATACATCACCAACCCTTGTCGGGTCACCGCAAATGGGCATTTCCAAAAAAATGGACGGCACTTGGGGGTTAATATTGGACTTCCCCCCAATTATGCAAGGTACCAATGTTGCTGACTTTTAAGCGCACTGCGCGCGCGTGGCCTGCTTCGAAAGTCTAGCTGGTACCTGTCACATCCACGGTGTGCTGTCAATGTCGTTGATGGCGTAGCAAAGAGCGCCCCGACTTTGATCTTTGTAAGGAACCTTATGAGCCTAAACCTGTGTCCCTTTAAAGGGGGTTATATAGGGATTATATAGGGATAATGGAAAAGAAAATGGAAACTACTATTTAGGGTTTAGGGTTTAGGGTTTATAGCCCCCCTAAAGTAGATAGAATATGGGGTATATGGGGATCTTATGATAATATACGCAAATTCAGATTCAATCTACTTAAGGGGGACTATAGGGTGTAGGGTCTGAAGCCATTCCAGCCCGCCACCCCAAGTGCTAACCCGTCAGCCAGTAGCCCAGAACCCTAGAAAGCATGGGAGCCCACACTACCCTCATATGAGCTATAGTCTGAACTCCTTAAACGGGGTGATATAGGAGACTATGTAGGGGACTACTACCATAGGATTTAGCAATGGGGGTACTAGGAGTTTAGACTATAGCTCAGACAAGCTTTTGTCTACATTGTATAGGTGTTTACAAGGGGGAATATTATGGGGGTTGTTAAGTTAAGGGCATACTAGGAGTTTAGACTATATAGCTCATACTGATGGAGGAAACTTCACATCACTCTACATGCCCTGCAAACCTTGGCCTTGGAATATGAAATGGGGATTCGGGCTGGAGGCCAGGCTTTAAAAGTAGCTAGAAACCCAGCCCCAAAACACATAAAGATAAGCAGAACGCACACCAAAAGGCCACTGTTGTAGATATTTTTGGCGTCGTGATAATGATTTTTCCTACTGTTGACGGACAAAATCCTTCATGACCCATCATGACCTATGTTCTCAAGCCCTGGCGCTTCTTGTCGTGAAGTACAGTTGGCATCATGTAGGATCTTGTCCGTTGATTGGAACCCCTAACCCTAAAACCTGAAGCCTAAACCCTAAGCCCTAGACCCTAAACCCCCAACCCTAAAACCTGAAGCCTAAACCACCCTAGCCAAAAATCTCGACCCAAAAGGCCCTAAGCCTCATTCAGGCTTGCTCTTTGCAGCGCCACCCCCTGGCGAGCCGCCGGCGGATGGCTTAGCGAATGCTTTGTAGTAAGGATTGGTCCATAGGGTGGAGGGTTTAGGGTTTAGGGTTTAGGGGTTGGAATTTCGGGCTTAGGGTCAAGATCTGAGTTACAGTCAATGTTAGCCTGATTAAGGGACCCTTAAGAGTGGACATAGGGGTCCCTCTTGTAGTTTAGTATAGTCCCTAATATAGTCCCTAAGAAGGAACCCAAGTCCATTAAATTGGGTAGGAAATATTGGCTGTAGCTCATATGATGTTTCTGATTTGGGAGGTGACCTTTGCCTGATTAACATGGAACCCCACATACGCCTCTTCTGACAGGACACTTGTCCACCCGGTGCCTATTTTCAGGTTCCATGTTAGTTTAGGGAGTGTGAAAGGCTTAGGGTTCAGGCCTGGGGCTCCTTAATTAATGTTGTCATTGTCAAAGGATTATCTTAGGGTTTGGGGTTTAGAGTTGAATGGCCCGAGCGGGCTTCCAGGCGCACGCGCCGTTTGTGTAAGCGCTTGCATTCGAGAGCTCTTCCCACTATGGGCTATTAGACCCTAAAATGCCCTATTAGGACCTTATTAAGGGTAGATTAAGGTACCCTTAAGGTCTAATAGCCCATAGTGGTCCATTCACCTCAGTAGTACCCTTTTTCCCTTTTTGCTGGCGTCGTCTTATAAAACGTCAACCTTAGGAGCAGGGGCACCCTCATTATTAAGGGGCCATGGGGGAACCTAGCAACATTGCCGCTAAAGAATCCTTACTGCTAAGGACGGCATATACGGGGACCATTAAAACACCTGCGGAGTTGAAAGGGGATTCTGGGAGCTAGTTCCTGCTGGGATGAGAGAGTTGACTCTCGAAGCAACAAGCTCCCACTTCGCCTAAGTACTGTCATCTTTGCTGTTTCTTTACTTTCTGGCCACGCTGGCTTCCTAGATTGCTATTCTTGTTATGGAAACCTCCAGCCTAAACCCTAAGTCCCAAAAGCCTAAACCTAAAAAAGCCTGAACTCAAAGCTCAAAGCCCTAAAAAGGGCCTAAACCATAAACCTTGATCTTGGTCTCTCAGCCCTAAACCCTAAAAAGGGCCAAAATCTTAAGCCCATATCTTGCTGTTCAACTTTCCTGGGCTCGAGCTGTAGCAACACCTGCGGTGTCAAAACGACCCACGTGCGAGGCAACTTGGGGTTTCAGGGTGCAAGGGTTCAGGATTTAGGGTTTAAGGGTCTAGGGTTGAAGGGTTTAGTGTTTAAGGGTTCAGGGTGTTTGGTTTGGGGGTCCCGGGTTGAAGTTTGAAGGGTGGGTTTAGGGGTGAATGGGAAGGAAGCCTAATACCCCTTAGTGAAAGAATATACCTTCAACAAATCATGTCATGGCTCCCATGGAGTCCAAACTCCTTAGAGGGGGTTTTATAAAGGATTACATAGGGGACTACTATGGGGGTTATGACATATATGAGTTTAGACTATAGCTCATGTAGAGTGGATGTTTCTGAATTAAGGGGTTTGTTTGTGGCTCTCTGGGAGCTTTCTGGGGGGTCAGGGTCTCAGGGTTTCTGGCTTCGGCTCTGGGCTTTCAGTTTTCTAGCGTTGTATGTTGACAGTTTCCTGGGGTTGAAGGTTTAGAGTTGAGAGCTTCCCAAAGATCAGATTAGGGTTTAGGGTCCAGAGTTTCCCAAGCTTTTGGGGTTAGAGCTTCTTAAAGTTTCAGTTTCAGGGCTGAGCACTTGAGGCAAAACGGCTTGGGCTCATAGAGTTGCCAATGAGGTAGGGTCATCTCTGCTATCCCTAAATCCTCCGAATCTGTCTTAGAAGACTTTCCTGGAAACCCTATGCAGGATCTAGCTTGTTTAGTAGTTTGGCGCCGAAAAGGAGGTAGATGGGAATGAAGTGCTTCGGGCTTCAAGAGCAGAATGGACGACCTGTGGGGGTGGGGGAGGGTTCCGGGTGAGCCTGGTGCTTGGGGCTTGAGGAATTGAAGGCTATTGTACTTTACAATATAGCGGCCTAAATTAGTTACCAAAGCCCAAATATACTGCGAAAAGATGCTGGTGTTTTTTTTCGGCCCTCTCGCTACAACAGCGTGCCGGTTTCTTTGAAGTGAGCTCCCCCAGTAGTACTCCTTTTCCCTTCTGATTTTGGGGTCTCCTTCTCAAAGCTGCACATCAAGAAAAACGGCACCTTCATTATCATTCAGGGCTTACTGTGGGAAACCTAGAGGACACCCCGTTTGGGAGAAGTAGTTTAACCCCATTCCAGTAGCTGAGGTTTTTTGAAATTTGGAAAGGCTTGGGGAGTTATGGGCCTTGGGAAGCCTGCACCCAAATGTCACTTGCGGAGTCATGGGCAAAAGGAATAACTGGGGCTGTTATATGGCTGATAGGGGTCATGAACCTACTTACTAAGTCCCCCGACCCTAAACCCTAGACCCTAAAAATGGTAGTTTCCACTTTCTCTTCCATTCCTCACTTAGTCCCCCTGACCCATTATCTCTAGATAGTACAATATAACCCTATATATCCGTACATAACCCCATGCAACCCTTTATTATCAGAACCCTTCGGAGCCTCTGACTTTGCAAGCATCGGGTTTTGAGTTTAGTGGTTTAGAGTTTAGGGGTTAAGGGTGTAGGGGTTAAGGGTTTAGGGGTCTAGCCTGTAGGACTTAGTTAGGGTTTAGCAGTTTAGGGTTTAGAGGTTAGGGTTTAGGGACCCTAAACCCTAAACCCTAAATCCTAAACCGAAAGGTTTAGGGCAAGAGCATACTAAAGCCTGCAGGCACCAGACTTGTCTGCCAGTCGCTATCATGGCCGAGGGTGGAGTCGTCACCTCAGCAGGCTTGGGTATAGGATAGTTTAAGGGTTTACGTATGGTTTAGGGTTCAGGGTTCAGGGTTCAGGGTTTCGGGTTTCGGGTCTAGGGTTTAGGGTTCAGGGTTCAGGGTTTAGGGTTTAGGGTAGTTTTCCTACTTAATCTCCTTGGGACTTAGCTTGGTTAGGGTTTAGGGTAGTTCCCTAATTAATTTCCTTGGGACTTAGCTTGGACGTTAGACCCTTAACCCTTTGGGATTCCCTTATAATCCTATTATAAGTACCTAAGGGTTAACCCTTAGTAGGGGTCCTAAGTGCCAAGTAGTAATTACGAACGTCCCTTGTTCAGGGCTGAATGTTGCTAGAATTATATTCTTTGCGGATGCTATAGGACGGGCTTTAGGCGGGACCCAGGTTTACGGCCTCAGGTTTATAGTCCCCCTTAAGCAGATAGAATCTGGGGTATATAGGGCTCTTACTATGATGTACACAAAGCCATATTACATCTACTTAAGAGGGATTATAGGATTAAGGGACTAGGGTTTGGGGTTTGGGGCTTGGGGTTCAGGGTGCTACCAAGGAACCTGTGGTCCTCCTTCAGCGCATCAGGTCCCGAAATTTGGGGAGCTGGAATTCCCGTGGGGTTCTCAAAATTTGGGGTACCATTTGAGGGGTGTCCCTTTAATAAGGGTTATCGTATTTTGGGTTCCATATTGGGTTCCTCTTGTTAAGGGAAACTACCACATGCCGACTAACTGCTGTCTTCAACCAAGGGGCAGAAGGGCAACAGCTCTTTGCTGTTTACGGGCTATGGCAATCCCTAAGGGTCCATTTCCCAAATAATGGGGTTCTAGGGCCCAAATACCATTAACATTATAGTATTTGGGCCCTAAAACCCTTTTATTTGGGTCCTTGGACCCTTAGGGAATCAGCCTTCTCACAATGATCATTCGCTTGCTTTGCGGCTAGTACTGCTCTGAGAAGAAGGCTCGTGAGAGAAGATGTTTGGATGTGCTTCGCACCTCGAGCTCTACAACACCGGAGATGGTTTTGTTTGGCGCGTCAGGGTGTGGGCATGATATAGGCACCTATGATGCGGCCAACAAGCGTGTGACTAGTACAGATGGACAAGTAAAGAAGTGGTAGTTTCCCAAAATGAGGGGATCCCACTATAGACCCCAAAATACTATAGCCCTTTAATTGGGACCCCTAAAAAGGCACCTCTGATTTTGGGAAACCCCTAAGTGTTTGCGACAGTTAGCAGGGGAGCGGCTTTGTGAAGGCGCAAGGGGAGGTACTGGGTTTAGGGTTTAGGGTACAGGGCTTAGGGTTTAGGGTTTCGGCTCTGTTTGTTTTCGTGGTTTGGCAGGAAGTTACAGCTGGGGTTTTCCTGGGATATGCTATTCTTATGATAGACCAGAATCCCTGCATATTCCATGAAAGCCATACCAAATAGATTTTGAAAGGGCTCCTAAATGTATCCCAGTGTGTTGCATTTGCCTTACTGCGCCCCCAAGTTTAGCTTCCCCCTCTCCTCCCGCAAGCAATTGAAGATGATTAGCTCTGGACTGCATGCCCGAATTTTTGAGTCGGGTGGTCAGTCCCTAAACCCTAAACCGCAATTAGTAGCATTACTTGAGCCTTAGATACCATACACCGTTCCTCCATAAAGCGCAACAAAATCAGCTTAGCCTGCAAAATCTGACTAGCTTGGCCGGAAAGACTTAACATGGAACTGGTTTGTCGGTGGATCCTGGATGAGCACGTAGCTTGGCATTAAACAAGCCAGGTTTGCCAGTAAAGGCGGTGCAACAGTAGGGCTTAGGGTTTGGTATTTTGAGTTTATAGTGTAGTTTAGAGTGTAGAGTTCAGGGTTTAACGGTTTAGAGTTCAGGATTTGGGGTTTAGGGTTTGGGATTTAGGGTTAAAGTTGGAGATTGGTTCAGGTGAGGTTTTGCTCACAACCAAGAGCCCTTAAAGGGTGCTGAATGTGTACATGATGATTGTAGGGGCCTCTCATGCCCCAGCGCAGGGGAAGCATAAGAGCTCAGTTTCGGCTATGGGTCATTACTGGGATGCTGTTAAGGAACTTGACTACGTTACCAGAATTTTGGTATACAACGGTATATAGCAAACAATAGAGTTGCCCTACCATAGTAATTGGCTTTGAGTTCCTGAAGAACTACCCAGATAAGCCCCGAACGGCCATGTACTGAGGGCTGAGGGTTGCTTAACGCTCACACTCAACCCTTATACCTAAACCCTAAGCCCTAAGCCCTACATCCTAAACTCTATATCCTCCTAAACCCTAAAACCCTAAACCCAAGACTCAGGGTTCCCTCCTGTGGTCCACAATTCACCTCAACAGCTTGAAGCCCTGAACTGTGTTGCTGTTCAGGAACTGAATTTGGGTTCTCATCATATCGGTTTAGGGTTTAGGTTTTACTGTTAAGGGTTTAGGGTTTAGGTTTTAGGGTGTAGGGAGTTATCATAATATTATGGGTATATAGTAATAGCAGGGTTTCCTGATCATAGTAATTTAATTTTCAGTCCCATAACAGCGGCACTGTTAAAGCTTGCTATTCCACATTCCGGGATACTTGACATGCCCGAACTTACGCTTAGATAGTTGTCTAGTAGTTCAGACCTATTGGGCGCAAATAGAACCCTAAACCCTCAAACCCTCAACCGTTCAGGAACTAAAGTTGAGAGTTAGGATCATAAGGAAACCTATTATATAGATATACCCATGCTAAGGAAACTTAGTTTAAGTTTCTTAACAGCAAGGCAGTAGATCCCAAAAGCCATGATCTGATACTAAAGACCTTCCTACACTTCCCTTAAAGGACCCTAAAGCTGGATAGCCTTGAACTAGAGGCCCGAAAGAAAACCCTCTACCTCAAATCCTCCCTCCTAAACTTTGAGCTATAACCATAGAACCTAAACCCTAAAATCCCAAAACCCCAAAACACTAAAACCCTAAACCCTTAAACCCTAAACCCTAAACCCTAAAACCCTAAACCCCTAAACCCTAAAACCCTAAAATCCTAAAACCCTAAACCCTCAACTCTAAAACCTTAAACCCTAAACCCTAAGCCTTAACCTTTTACTGCACCTAGGATGCTCCTCAGCACATTCAGCTCAAGGCGAGACCCGGTGGTAACCCAAGGGCACTATAGGGAAGAGCTTTAGGATTTAGGGTTTAGGGTTGAGGGTTTAGGGTTCAAGGTTTGGGGTTCAGGGTTTTACAGTTTAGGGTTTAGGGTTTAGAGTTCAGTGGTCGGGGTTGAGGTCTCAGGGTTCGGAGTTCAGGGTTTGGGCGGGGATTGTATTTTGGGGCTTAGGGATTCAAAGCGGGGTACATCACCCCAGGGACTCTATGGGGCCCCCTTTGGGGATTACATAGGACTCATCTCAAGAAATTCCCGGTTGGGTGTAAAGTTATTTTGGAAGTTTCCGAGCCACCGAGGGCTCGGGTTCTAGGGCTTTGGATTTGAGATAGCTTTGAGACCCTACGCCCCAAGTCCGAAATTGAATGTCGTATGGATAGCTTTATGACGGGTTTAGGGTTGAAGGTTCCGGGGCCAGGGTCTAAGTGCATTGTCAGAAGGGCGAGAACATGCGCAATGGGAAATTCGACAAAGCATCTGATTTGGGTATAAGATGGGGGCCCTAAACCCTATACCCCGAAGACGTGGGATTTCCTCAAAATGGGCTCCATATGGAAGGTTGTCAAAATTGTCTCACACCCAAGTACAGGATATCCGGAGATGTTACCGTAATTTGCGCAAACTGTACCTCCTTTTTCGAGGAACGGGCATGTTTATGGGGATGCTAGTAGTTCTGGGGCTAGGGTGAAGAACTCTAGATTGAGAGTTCTGAAGTTTGGGGTTTTAGGTTTAGGGTTTAGGGTACTCAAAGTTTAGACTGGTGACTAGGGTTTCTGGTTGGAGGGTTTAAGTTGTGGAATATTGGTGGTTTGAGGCATTTCTTGGTCAAGTTTGAATATCTATCGTCTCGGGTGCCAGGCCTGAGCGTCCGCCGGCAAACACTTCCCTGTTATACACAACATGGACCCCTGGGCTCTTTGGCACAGGAAAGCTAAGGAACCCTAAACCCTGTACCCTGAAAATTTAAATCCCTAAGCTTTGACATCAAGCTTCAAGAGCCCGGCGCCCCAGAACCTGATCTCTAAAATCCCCAACCTCAAGTCTCTTTGCAATCCCCAAGACAACACCTTAGAAACCGTTCCACAGTGCTCCTATAAGATTTATGGTTTAGGGTTTGGGGGTGGAACTCCCATGTGTACTTAGGGCCTCAGGGAACTGAGCAAGTAGGTTATAACAAGGGGTGCTACCCCATCAGGGACTTCTGGTCCAAATCATAGCCTACTAATTAAGTCCCCGGCGGGACCAGCTTGCAGTCCACTCACCGTTTGGATTCTCTAGGATGGATGCAACATATCCCCCTGTATATTCCTATAGAACCGTTTATAATTTATAACCCTGTATAACAACTATATCATAGACTAACCCATTTATACAACCCCTATCTAACCGTCATATAGCCCCTAGCTCCTGAGCCCGCCAAGGGTAAGCTCCATGCCCTAGACCTGAAACCCCAGACCCTGAACCCGGAACCCTAAACATTAAACCCTAAGCCCGGAACCATAAACCCTATGGTGCAGGTGAAGGACCAGCAGGGTAGCGAGGTACACTTTGGGGGGTTTGGGGTTTAGGGTTTAGGATTTAGGGTTTCAGGGCGGGGGAAGGGGAAGAGGTTGCAGGGTTTGGGGTTTAGCGGTAAGGAACGGACAAGAGAATAGAAACTGCGCTATAACGTTTGGGGTTAGGGATTTAGGGTTGGTTGGGGGGAATATCGTATATATAGAGATTCTATTCCCTTGTTGCCTACTATGAACCAATAAGTCTTGAATTGTTGATGCTCATGCTCTTGTACCTTGCTTATTGTGGTCAGTCAGATATCTCGGGATGCAGGGCAAGCACCGTTTACAGCAGTAAATCATAAGCCATAAACCCTGTGCCCCATATCCTAAACCCTGAACCCAAAACCTTCGAGCCTGAACCCTGCGCTTTTTGAGTTTGCCTGTGTTGCTCTGATTGTTTGTGCTTCTTCTCTTGGGTAGAAACAATACGACTAACAATGGAAGCTTTAGGGTTAAAGGTAATTACCCCAACAAGGGAGAATCAGATGGGAAAAAAGACGAAGACCTGAAACGTACAAAGGTTGATGAGGATGTTCACCGTGAACTTCCAAGTTTCTCGAAGATTGGTACTCAGCGCCGGCAGGCTTTGCTTATCCAAGTACATCCCTTCACGAAAACAGTGGATCTGTCACCATTTTTATAATCACCGAACCAGAAGTAGGTCTTGCTGGAAAACGAGTAAGTGGATCATAAAGATGACTATCGGTGTTCAGCTTGGGTTTCCCAACGCGACAACTCAAATCAATCCACTCGAAAGACTCCGTATGATCATGTAATGCACTTAACAGCGGCTTAGAAGCTGTAAGCCAAATCTCGGTCCTATAAGCCCCAAATCAAATGGAGCCCTAAACCCTA